>VZTM01009672.1:32620-103884 GCA_013400555.1 Jacana jacana | reverse complement strand
CCATCCCATCCCATCCCATCCCATCCCATCCCATCCCATCCCATCCCATCCCATCCCATCCCTTGGCCACCCTGCCGCCAGGGCAGGAGGCAAAGCCAAAGGGGCCCCAGCACAAAAACACTCCCTGGGCTCTGGCCAAGCCTGCCTCCCTCCTGCCCAGCCAGGTCGGCTTCACCAACCAATGGGGTTGCAGAAGTCGGTGGGGATCCCTGGAGCTCTCTGCTCCCACCACAGCATGTTTTGAGCTGAAAAAGGTTTTCAGTAAAAGCAGGGAGCAGTGTGACACTGCCGGCTCTGTCCCTGAGGTCATCAGCTGTGAGGGTCACACGGGCAGGGCTGAACCCCAGCAGAAATTAGTTTCCCCAGCAGTAGCTCCCACCGTTGCTAGTTTGACTTCTCCCTGGCTCCAGCAGAGCCAGCACCAGGCCAGAGAGTTTTGTCCTGCCGGCAGCCACTCTGGAGAAGATGGGGAGAAGAAACCAGCAGCAAAATGGGTCACCAGCTGCCCTGGAAGAGCCCCACTGGGTCCCCTTCTCACCCAGGGGACATGTTCCACTGGCACAAATGGGTTGGTTTGTGTGTTTGGGTTTTTTTTTGATTTTTGCATTTGACAGTGTTTCACATATGTCCTACATAGACATGAGAGGAAAAAGGCAGGATGTGATGTTTTACTGATGGCCCAAAAATACCCAAGAGGGTTACCAAACTGTTAACAAGAGCCACTGTTAGGTGAGGAGATTAGCTGGACAATTGACTGAGATGTGGCAGTTTGGGGACTCTCATGCAGCACTAGGAGTCCCTGGTGGTGGTTAGGAGATGGAGGGGATCCTTCTGCATGTCTGTGTCAGAATGACATGGTTACGGGGTTCTGGTTTTTCTTTTGTTCTTTCACTTGCAAGTTGGATCAGATTTTTAAAGAATGTTGGCTAAGGGCTGATGCTCAACTTGGTGGTCACTGCCGTAAGTGTCCCATCACTGTAATTATGCAGCTTTAGGCAATAGGTTGCCTCCCACCTAGAAGCACCGTTTTACCAGGAGCCAGATCACCGAGGAACAGAGTCCCTCTGGAAAGGTGTATTTTAGTGGAAAAAAAAAGCCACCAAAGCCATATGAAACTGGGGCTAGGACAAATACCTTGTTCTTTATGAGTAGGATTTTTTACGACTAACTTTCTTTTAATGAGGTAGATTTTTCAATGGAGCAAGAACTACTTTTTATAACACCTTTTCTGGTTAGTAAGTAACAAACACCAAGAAAGTAAGTATTTTATTATGAATGGGTTGGCAACATGGGGCATTTCTCCTGGCCCTGGGCCTGACCTCGCTGTCTCCTTCCTGACACCATGGACAGGAGGAGATGTGCGCTGGGCCCAGGCCCTGGCCTGAGCTGGGAGATCATAGCATCATAGAATCATTCAGGTTGGAAGAGACCCTTGGGATCCTCGAGTCTGACCATCAACCCTACTCTACAAAGTTCTCCCCTACATCATATCCCTCAACTCCACATCTAATCAAATCTTAAACACATTCCAGGCATCCAGATGCCCTGGAATGAGCTGGCATACCACAAGCAGATACTCCAGAGTCCAAGTCCCATCTTCCCCCTGGAGTCTGCTCCTGTCTGCTGTGGGGTGGGGGTGCCCCTGAGGCTCCAGGCTCGGCTGGGGCCACCGTCATGGAAGCGCTGGGGCCGCTGTCATGGAAGCACTGGGGCACCTCCAGCACCTTCTGCCTGGGCACGGCCTTCCTGGGTCCCACGGCACAGCAGGGATGCCGGCAGTGCCAGAAGCGGGATACTGAGCCCATGAGGACCACTGGGAAGTAGCCCAGTGAGAGGACACCTCGGCTCTCAAAGCAGCTTTTGGCTCTCAGGCTGAGCTCCAATGTGTGGGTTTGGGGCTCTGCTGCCAAACCCTGAGTAGCAGTGTATGCCCAGCCCTGAGCCTCAAAGCACAGGGATAGGTCTGGTTCTGAGCCCCAAAACTGCCCAAGTGAGCCTGGTGTCAAGCCCCAGATATACAACTTTTAGTGTCTGTTTCTGCATCCCCAGACTGCAGGATGTAGGCTCAATCTGTGGGCCCTAAACTTAGCCAAGTGAGCCTAGTTCTAAGTCTCCAAAAAATATGCCTGTTTCTGAGCCTGGTGCCGCAGGACTTAATATCCATTTTCAAACCCTAAAACTACCCAATGAGCCTGGTTCCAAGTCCCAACAACACAAACTTAGGCTCTGTTTTTCAAGCAGTAAAACAGGACTTGATCTCCTTTTTCAAGACCTTAAACTGCCCAAATGAGTCTGGTGTCAAACTCCCAAAACATAGGAGTTGGTCTCTGTTTTTCAAGCATTCCCCGAAATGCAGGACTTATGCTTTGAGCCCTAAACCTGATCAATTTGGAAATTGGAGAAGCCTTACAAGTTGCAATAAGATGACTGAAGAGTGGGTGAAAGGAAAATGGAAATGCAATTCCAACCTCCATCATTTTTAAGACAGTGAGGACAGGTGGGCAATTTCCATCCTACTGCTGTATGATACCACTTCTCTGCCACTGAGATTGCTACAACATTAGCTCTGACCCTATCAACCTTTCCACGGTAGCTCAAACTAATACATAGAGACCATTAGTCTCACTGAACTCTGGGCCCACTTTCCCTCAGGAAGGCTTACATACATAAATAGAGATGCTTGAAAGCTTCTCAATTTAATAATACATTATTGGGAAGTACCTTTCTATGAATTGGAGGCTTTTCAATCATTTTTGCAGGCTCAGCATAAGGCTTATAGCAAATAGAGCTACAGCATAAGTACACAGGCCATGCTGCTTGTAACACAGCCTGCAGCTTTGATGACCATTCTTTGATAGAGCTGTTAGCAGCAAACTTCAGATCAACTTCTACTGAACACACCAGTCTGGGCCACTCTGGGTGTACAGGACTATGCATCCTATTATCCACATTGAGGGGAACAGAAAAGCTCATTTAAGGTTTGTTTTTTAAAGAGGAAGGAAAGTAGTCAGGGTGTTGCAGTAGAAGAGCTGCAGAGCGGAGAATAAATTGCCCTTTCCATGAGCATTGCAGTCGCTTGAGCATGACAAGACAGAAGGACTGCTCACCAAGGTAGGGGGAAGGCTGGGAAATTCTGATGTTCTTTCTTTGACCACTTTAAAGCACAGTCTCTACTTTTCACAGGTTACTTCCCAAGCCTCCCATGTCTTGGCCTCGATTTCACTCACCAGCAGGTTTACTTTTACAACAGTGTTTGAAGTGAGGAGACAGTAACTGCAGTTTTAATAATGAATGCTTTCAGGTGCATATTTATTTTTAGTGAACACTCTCTCTTCCTCCCTCCTTTCCTTGTTTTTCCCAGTAATTGGGTACGCAGGTCCTATTAAATTACCTTTCATTCTTTGCCAATGTTTTCTGATGAACTTTTCCCTGTCATTCATACCTCCTTGGTAGTGTAGAAAGTCTGCTGGTATGCAGTATGTTTTACTATTTATTTTATGATACTAATACCGAACCCCCCCTTGTTTTGTTTTGGTTTTCCCTGGACTTTGCAGTTTCTTTTTATTTTTAATCTCTAGAAACATTCCCCTATTTGACATAGGGCATGTTGGTATTTCCTCTCTTCATCTGCTTTCCTATCATCTCCTCTATCTCCAGCTCCATGTATATACTCTTAATAAAGAGAATACAACACTTGGCTATTTCAGCACACCAGTGTCACAGGTACTCCCCGAGAAGTAAACGAGGGCCCCCTTTATGCTCCTGTGACTTTTTTTCCAGGCTGGCTGTGGGTGGGAACACAAATACAGACAGATAGCCCAGCTTAGCTGACAATGGATAACTGTATTGAGTGTAAATCTTCACAATTAGTGAAAAAGAGGAATGCTGGATGTTTCCTGAGGCTTTTGACAATGAGAATAAGCTGCTTTGGAAAGGAGGTTTGTTTTGTTCACTGTTAGAAAATAAATTGTTGTGGTCCTGCTTCAAACATCTCTGTTGCTAACCAAAAATTACTGGATGCTCTCCAAACAACCTTTCAGTTACTGCTCATGTTGTTCTTTTTCCTTGACATTTTTCTATTCTGTTATTTCAAATACCTGCTTCAATGTGGCTCTGATTACCTGCTAACCACACACGGTGTGACTTACAGAGTTGCACTCTTTAACACAACTGCGTTACCTTTTTTCATCAAAGGAAGCAGGGAGTGTTGAGATGTGCTTGGCATCAGGCAATACCAAGGGGGGGAAAAAATCTGTATAGAAGACTGTCTGCTGCTTGGCTCCACCAAAATGAAAAATGCAGTGGTAATTCATAATTGAGATTATATATTATATATGAGGTAAAAGCCAGGCTAGTCTGAAAACTAGCAGATCTGCTTTGTGATGCCCTTGTCTCACCATCAACTACACGTAGGGCTGGGAAAACAGTGGATTTGTAAAAAGTACATACTTGTATGCTCTGAGGCTAATCACTCAGTACCATACTGGTAAAGGTATTTAGGGGCAGTTAAAACCTAGTGATTTTACTGAGTGTAGGCACCTTGGCAGCTCTTGAAGTATTACCTTTCCCTGTATGTGCTCAAGTTACCTGGATGTAGAAAAAAAAACAAAAATCAACAGTAAAAACACTCCCTGATAAAACAGTAAAATATTCCTCACAGTAATATAGGGACTGATGTGTTCAGGTTTGAGATACTGAGGTAGTTGGGTGACAGAAGGGTTGTAGGGAAATCCCCAACATGGATTCTTCGTGTACTTAAATAAATCCCTTCACAGTCCTGATCCCAGTCATACATTTCTGAGTGAAACTCATCAGCTCTGGCATGGCTGGAAGTAATGCAAGGAGGAGAATGGAGGATGTCCTGGTGTCCCCACATAGGTGTGCAGGTCTTTCACCAACCAGGCACTACCAGCAGGTTCCAGATGACAGTGTCAGCTTCCCTTCTGGGCTTCACTGAAATCAGCATCGTCTGTCTGAAGAAGCCATGCTGCTCATCTGTTCCTCAGAAGGGTCATTCAAGAGCTGCTTTGTTCTGTGGGACATACACCACGCTGGATGGTAATTAGGGACTTTGGCAGGTCCCTAAAGGTAAGGGTTTTATATAAGCCTGTTTTTGAAAAAAGAACCTCAAAGCCAGTTGAATTTACAGATACTCACCCCTGTAATTCTGTGCCCAGTAACACCAGCCATAGAGCTCTTCCCCACCTAGTGGCTTATTGATATTTGTCACTTGTTATTTAGGGATAAGAAGGTGGCATTTCAGGGGACACCTCCTGCATTTAACAGGCTTAAGCTAGAGGATGGGTTCTTTGCCAAGTTCTTTCTTGCTGTACCACTTGATGGCACACTTGCATTAGCACTCTGCAGGCTGAAGGCAGGACAAATCAGCAAGCAAATCCTGTCCAAAGTTGTTCCACTTAATTTGTTTTGCATCATGAATGCACCTGTTTAATTGATTAAAGGAATCTAACACTGTAGTATTGAGTAGGAGTAAGCAGGGCATACAAAAGAATTATGCCAAAAAAGCCCTGTATTTGGCAATTTTAATACCAGATGTTGCCTGGCTAATTCAGTGCTTTTTCATTCTTCCAGTAAGTTTGGCCAGAAATTTGCCATTGCCTTACTGAGCCTTTTCTTCCAAGGGCAGCAAATTTTCCTTGCCCAGTGTTTTGTTTCTTTTCTTTATCAGAAGGTTTGCAGCAGGTTTGTTCATCACATGTGGTGCTAGAGTGTAAATGGAAAATAATTTATGTCCTCTGAGTAACAAAAGGTTGATAAATGAGTATGAACAGTTATCACATATGCCACATCTCTAGATGGTTATAAATACATCAGTGAATGCTGCAGATGGTTACAGGCCACAGGTAGAAATAGCTTGCTGGTCTGTTGGGTTTTATGACTTCATGAAGAATGTATTAAAACATTTATTAGCTCTTTATATGCAGAATCTTAATGGCAAATGTAACCGACCTGGATCTGAAGTTAAACTATGTCAGAGTGGGAGCCTCACAAATAGGTGTCATGGGTAGGTAGCACTTGAGAGGTTTTGAAGCATACACTGTCCTGACTTCCTCCATTACCCACTGAATTGCATTGGCAGCAATAATTGCAGCTTCAGGAAAAGTAACTGCTAAACAATGATAGCAGTAAAGCCCTACAGCCTTTTGCAATTAAATTAAGTAGAAATTTATTCATTGAGTACTACTCCTGAAACTGGCTGAGCAGAATAAGGCAAATGCCTTGGTGGGTTGGAGGAGAGTTCAGGGCAGGAGAAAGACTGTTCGCTTTGCTTGGAGTCCATTCTTCTTATCACAGACTCTTCATGGTTGAAAAGGACCTCTAAGATCACCAAGTCCAACTGTACACACACACACACAAAAAACCTACGTTCTCAGCCATTGGAGCACCTGAAGTGCCACATCGACACGTTTCTGAAATACCTCCAGGGATACCCAACCACCTCCCATGGCAGTCAGTTCCAGTGCCTGACCACTCTTTCAGTAAAGTAATTCTTCCTAATTTCTAACCTGAACCTCCCCTGCCACAAATTCAGACCATTTCCTCTGTCATTATACACTTGGGAGAAGAGGCCAACACCCACCTCTCTACAACCTCCTTTCAGGTAGTTGTAGAAGGCAATAAGGTTTCCCCTCAGCCTCCTCTTCTCCAAAAAAACCATGCCCAGTTCCCTCAGCCTTTCCTCATAGGACTTGTTTTCTAGACCCCTTACCAGCTTGGCAGCTCTCCTCTGGACACACTCCAGCACTTCAGCGTCCTTCTTGTAGTGAGGGGCCCATAACTGAAGACAGTACTCAAGGTGAGGCCTCACCAGTGCCAAGTACAGGGGCATGATCACTTCCCTACTCCTGCTGGCCACGCTATTCCTGATACAGGCCAGGATGCTGCTGGCCTTCTTGACCACCTGGGCACACTGCTGGCTCATGTTAAGCTGTCTGTCCACCAGCATCCCCCAGGTCCTTTTCTGCTGGGCAGCTTTCCAGCCACTCTTCCCCGAGCCTGTAGCATTGCTTGGGATATTGTGACCATAACTCAGCACCTGGCACTTGGCCTTATTGCACCTCATACAGTTGACCTTGGCCCATTGATCCAACTTGTCCAGGTCCCTCTGTAGAACCTTCCTACCCTCAAGCAGATCAACACTCCCCCCTAGTTTGGTGTCATCTTGAAATTTACTGAGAGTGCACTTGATGCCCTCATCCAGATCATTGATAAAGATATTAAAAAAGACCAGCCCCAAAACTGAGCCCTGAGGGACACCACTAGTGACCAGCCACCAGTAAGATTTCACCCCATTAATCACAACTTTCTGGGCACGGCCACCCAGCCAGTTTTTTTACCCATGTACAAGAATACATTTGTCTATGTCACAATTTGCCAGCTTCTCCAGGAGAATGCTGTGGGGGACAGTGTCAAAGGCCTTACCAAAGTCCAGGTAGACAACGTCTACAGCCTTCCTCCACCCAGAAGGCAGGTCACATGGTCATAGAAAGATATCAGGTTGGTTAAACAGGACATCCCTTTCATAAATCCATGCTGTCTGGCCCATTGGATGATCTGCACTTATCATAGAATGATTGGAGTTGAAAGGGACCTTAAAGATCATCAAGTTCCAATCCCCCTGCCCTGGGCAGGGACATCTCCCACTAAACCAGGTTGCTCAAAGCCCCATCCAGCCTGGCCTTGAACACCTCCAGGGATGGGGCATCCACAACTTCTCTGGACAACCTGTTCCAGTGTCTCACCACCCTCACAGTAAATAATTTCTTCCTAATATCTGACCTAAATCTCCCCTCTTTCAGTTTAAACCCATTACCCCTCATCAAATCACTACACTCCCTGATAAAAAGTCCCTCCACATCTTTCCTGCAGGCTTCCTTTAGGTACTGGAAGGCTGCTGTGAGGTCTCACTAGAGCCTTCTCTTCTCCAGGCTGAGCAACCCCAAGTCTCTCAGCCTGTTCTCATAGGAGAGGTGTTCCAATCCCCGATTATCTTTGTGGCCCTCCTCTCCTTTTTTGGAGAGCTCCACATCCTTTTTATGTTAGGGCCCCAGAGCTAGATGCAGTACTCCAGGTGGTGTCTCACCAGAGCAGTGGGGCAGAGTCACCTCCATCATCCTGCTGGTCATGCTTCTTTTGATGCAGCCCAGGATGTGATTGGCTGAACTGTGAGTGCACATTGGCAGCTCATATTGAGCTTCTCATCAGCCAACACTCCCAAGTCTTTCTTGTCACAACTATTCGTTCTCCACCGAATCTGGGATTGCTGTGACCCAGCTGCAGGACCTTGCACTTGACCTGGTTGAACTTCATGAGGTTCACATAGGCCCACCTCTTAAGCGTTGTCCAGGTCCCTCTGGATGGTGTCCCTTCCCTCCAGTGTATTGACTGCACCACACAGCTTGGTGTCATCAGCAAATTTGCTGAGGATGCACTCAGTTCCACTGCCGAGGTCCCTGACAAAGATGTTAAACAGCACTGGTCCCAGTACTGACCTGTGAGGCACATTACTGGTTTGCATTTGGACACTGAGCCACTGACCTCAATTCTTTGACTGCAGCTATCCAGCCAATTCCTTATCCAACAAGTAGTCCATACGTCAAATCCACATATCTCAGTTTAGAGACAAGCTCCATTGAGGAGGACAAACCAGGATGCACAGGTTACCAGGCCACATCAAATTCACCAGGGAAGGGCACGCTGTCAAGCAGCACAAGCAGAGCAGGGTTGGTAGCAACAAGTACCAGGAACCGCCCAGTGACCACCAGACAAACAATCAGCAATAAAGTAAGTCCTGGGGCAAGCTAGGAAATCTGGCAAGCAAAGGAGGTGGAGGCTGGAGGCACCAGGAGATATTGATGAGGGTAATTAGAGTCTATTGGCACCTTCACACCCTGCCAACTGGTTCTCCTCATGCTGGTTTGAGTCAAGGACTCAAAGGACACTGGTCCATGAGCCACAGTAGACAATTTTCTTTCCAAAATTTGGATTGCATTTCCTCAATTAAAAGAGATTTTGCTTGTAGTAAGTATTTCCATCAGGGTTCTGTCCCTTACCTCCCAGCATCATTCTTGAGAGGTGAGCATCCAGCTCCCAGCAACTTGTACACACTGCTCCCCAGCACACAGCAAGGTCTGCCTGATGGTGACCATAGAGTCCTGTGCCTTGTCCAGGACTGTAGCCCTGATGGCCTCAAACCATGGTGGGAAAACCTCTGCTGTAGCAGTGAGTTGAGGGGACGGGGCATCCCAGTGAGGTGCAAAGCATCCTGTTTCTATCAAGATCCATAGGTATCTGCTTGCTAAATGAGTCTTGACCAGATGAGGCTCAGCTCTTGGGCCCCACTGAGCTCCCATGCTGCTGCAAAAAAGCAAAAACCCCACCACATCTTGCTGTGAAAGTAGACCTGCACCTATTTTGATTGCTGTCTCAGTGAAGGATGTTTTAACTGTGCCCATATTTGCATGGCATTTCACCAGCTGTGCTTTCCCTGTGGTGATTCTGCTTCCCTGGGATGGCAAAGGACACCTCTGTGGCCTGGAGAGTCACTTTGGGTTTTCCATCTCCGTCTGTATTAAAGGTTATTGTACTGGGGGGGGAAGAGATATTTTGGAGATGCTTTCTTGCTGGCCATTTCCCTCATAACAGTTTTATTCATAAATGTGTGTGTTGACAAGAGGCCCAGCTGCCTGTGCTGGGGGATTATCATATACCCTGGGGCCAGCACCGACCCCTGCATGCCGCCTGCATCAGGCAGGGCTGTAGCCGGGTCCCTGTCGGTGGAGCAAGAGAACTCTGGTTTGTCTCTGTAGATAAAACAAGTTGCCACACTGGGGCACTGGGCAGGGATTTATGTGAGCAAGTGCTATGATGAAGTGAGGTCTTCCACCCTTTTCTACAGGTCCCAAATTGTCTCCATGTATTTACTGGCTGCTCTGGTCACTCAGCCCTTACCTGCCTGTCCCACCCATTTGCCAGCACTATTTACACCAGGGCCCTAGGGTTTCAGAGAGGTTGGAAACCAAGCGCCACGGTGCTGCAGTGAGGGGGATGCTTATGGAGTCCTAGAAAGGTGAGTTAGGGCTAGGGAGGCAGCTGGAGCCAGCGAGTTCCCGGTGAATGCATCCAAAGCAGCGCCCAAGCTCCCAGACCTTGTCAGGGAGATGCCTGAGTCCCAGGCAGAGCGAGGGCTGGGCGCTGGGGATGCCGGGATGGAAGGAAGAAAAGGGAATTTTTTGTCAGCACTGCACAGAGCATGGTTTCATCCCCATCAACCCTGGCAGACAAAAAACAAAAGGCAGCAGATGCCAAGGAGTGGGTTTTAGCTGCCGGTGGAGCCTTCCCTTTATGGCTGGCGTGGCTGAATAATGCTTGAAAAACCCAAGAGGCAAACAGTGATAGGGGCTCTTTATCTTTTTATTATAAATTTAGTATGAATGACCAATGGAAAAGTCACAATGGAGTACCAAGGACATTTTATCAAAATTTTAGCAGCATTTAAACAGTAATAGATTCCCAACCTCCTCCGGGCACCCGTTGCCCTTTGCCTCCCACCCTTGAAACTGAAACAGTAACTTTCACCCAAGTGTGCTTTCCAAAGCAGTGCAGGGATTTCCCCCTGAGCTGCCATAAAAAAGATCTCATACCAAATGCTGGTTACTTTGCAACCTGCGCCCATGCAGGGCCAGGCTCCCATCCCATCCCCTCCTCAGGGCTGAAAGCACGGTGGGAGGCTGGTGGGCTCTGGCGTGGGGTGGGATGTGCCGGGGGGGAACCCAGCATCTGCTCTCATCCGTGCCGTGCTCCTCACGCCAGCCCCTCTGTGGGCGCTTATACCTTCAACCACAAAAAGAGGGCTAAGCCCATTTCCTACCCGCTGCTGCCCTTCGTGTCCGTGTGTTGGGGTGCTGTGCACCCTGTAGTCCCGCTCCTGTACCTGAGAATGTGCGGTTGTGGCTGAATGGACAGAAAAAGGGGAGACCGAACAGCCTGTTCTCCCACTGGAATTGATAGCAGGGCAACTGGGAGCTGAGACTTGAAGGGGAAAGGTAGAAGGTGAGCAGTGAGCTACTTCAAGTTCAACCTACAAAATGAAGTCGGTCTACTAGCAGCTGATGTGGTGCGCCGTGGTCTGCCTACTAACAACAACTAGCTTTTTTGTGTGTGCTTTTTTTTTCTTAATATTTTTTTTAAACTGACACTAAGACATGAACAATACCATCCCAGCCTTGCAGGCAGGAGCTTGGTGAGAACGTTGAATTAGAGGTGGGAAAACACAACACATGCCCACACGTGTAGACAACAACATAGTATCAGCAAGCTATTCCCCTGCTTCTTTGGTACTTCCTAAGCTTTCTTATTCAAAATATATATAAGGGAAACGCACCATTTCGAAGTTACTGTTTGTAAGTATTTACGCAGCCATAACCAGCACACTATGATACACAAAGATCAATATGATATGAACAAAGTTATTTTATGAAAAGCACTTCTGCACATTTTATTTTGTTCCAGTATCTTAATAGCTTTAAAAAAATTCATGTGTTATGCGGTCCTGTACCTCGCTTCTTCTTATATCAAATGGACAAGAAACATTTCCTAATCCATACTCTTCTTCAAAAGATTAAAAAATTGCCACCGAAATGATACACTATGTACAAATTTTACTAAATATTAAATTCTCGGCAATTATTTTCACCCCACTGATAATATAACTTAGGTATTGTTACCTACTATATGCATATATATTTCTTTAATATATAAGAAATGGCACCACATCACCATGTCACCAATATGACACATTGTTATGTACAGTAGATAAGAAGTTAGATATGGAAGATGGATCCTCTCTGACTTGTTTTTTCATGGGAACACTTTTCCCCTTGGTAGTAGCTTGGCCGCTTCCCCTTTTCCCAGCAGAGGAGGCTCTTCAGACGTAAGGCAGGATCCCGTACATCAGCAGCGCCATCACCCCGGCGCTGAACAAGCCGGCCACTGGCACAGTCACAAACCACGCCAGGAAGATGTTGCGGAAAAGGCGCCAGTCTACGGCTTTCTTGGAGCGGATCCAGCCGACGGCCACCACAGAGCCCACCTTGGGAGTGCAGGGAAGAGCGGGAGAGACAAGATGTGAGGGGTAGGTCCGAGTGTCCAAAACATGCCCATGGCCACACCAATGCCAGTCAGCTGATACCAAGCAATGCTGCGATAAGGAGGCCCTGATGATGGTGATGGCTCTGTTCTGGTGAGGTGGCAGGAGGGTGATACTTCCAGGGTGCTTTGACCTTTATTTTAAAATTATCTCCTATTTTTTATGGGTCCCAGGGTCAGCTAAAGGAGAATAAATATGCTAGTGGGTTTTTCTCTGCCCTGCTAGTTCCGGGATCAGCCAAGAGTGCAACTGAGGCAGCCCTCTACCAGCACCTGACTCAGTCTGTAGGGAAGAGGGCAAGCATCCACCAAGTCCAACCAGACTGTGGTCTGAATTATCAAAACACTAGGAGGTTTCTAAGGCTCTGGTGGAGGGTGTGCCATGAGGCAGGTAGGGATAACTAGTACTATTCCCATCCCACCTGCCTGTCCTCCTGCTGGTTTGGAATGTCCTGTCTCTTCACCCAGCGGCTGCTGAACCTCTGCAGCTTACAGCCTGACATACAGAGCTGACTCCACACAGCACCTATCTACTTCAACACTGCAGGCTATAAACAGGACAGCAACGGCAATGTAAGCAGCTGAGCCCACCCTCTAACAGCAATGGTTACTTGGCAGGGAGCAGACAGACAGCAGAAGGTTAGACCCAGGACAGCTGCCCTACATCCAACTCATCAGTCCAAGCCCTCCGAGGAAAACTAGTGCTTCCGGACCAGCTTGCCAAGCAAAGCATCCAGAGCTAATATCCTCCTTGTGGACAAAGACATCAGCCAGATTCCATGGGGCATGCAAACTACATGGACATCAAGAGGTATGGCTTCAGGTGGGGAATGGATAAACCACCAAAACACACAGGGCATCTGGGTAAGTCAGTGTTTTTGAAGACAAAACACACTGCAGCATGAACAAACATATAGTCTTTCCTTCCTTCACATGTATTTTCAGTTAATAAGGTCGGATATAAAACCAGCATATTATTTTTTGAGAAAGAACTGGACTGAGAAAAACATTTCCAGTGAAAAATGATGCAAAAACTTCAGAAACGCTGCATTTTCTTTCTGCCCTGGAAGTGGTCCTCTGTGCTGTTAACAAAAAAGTGTAAATCACTGCAAGTGTACTCAAAGCACATGGTAAAGCAGCAAGAAATGTGGAAGAAATATCCTGTTTTGAAGGACACTCCAAACCACAGCTGGGCTTGTGCTTCCTGAAATGCCATCCCTGCCTCCTCCCCCTTGCTTGTTTTCTTAATGGGAGTATCACTCCCTGCCTATAGATTAGAAGACTGGCTGCTCCCCGTGTGCAGAGCCAGGAAAATTATAAAGGCTGGGAGGACAGTGAAGCAGGGAGAGATACAACAGGGATATCAAATCCTCATCTTTTGTTAACACCTATTTAACTTCTAACTACTGCTTAACATTTCTTTTCAGAGAAAAGAGCTTTTTGTGGAAGACCCTGTAACCCTAGGGAAACAAGACTCTCAAAGGCCCCTGTAACAGAACAAGGGAAAACTAAACTTGATATTCTAGGACTGAAAAGGCCTCAGTCTAAAGCTTGATCCAGTAAGGAAATCCGTTAGATAGTATTTAATCTGAATACCCCTTGAGTGGACAATGTGCTGTTTTGTATTTAGGAGGTGCCCAGCTGAAAGGAACCCCACACTTCTGACTCTATCAAAGTATTAACCCAAGGCCACAGCATTTGGTTTTTCAGCAGCTCAGTTGTTAGGCTCTGCTGCACATTTTGCATGTCCTTAGCATCTGTCTGTTGTGCTCATGACAAGAAGCATTGCTTATTGAGTGAGCCTGCAGTCTATGTATGATAATCTCCACGTCCTTCCTGAAATTTAAAAGGTATCAGCAATGATGGCATTGGTAACCTGTTTTAAACATTATTAAAGTTTAGTTTATTAATAGTGATTTTGATGGACTAGAGGTTAGGAGAGTAGCTAAAACTTGGGTGTAGGAACAATACACCCCCTGCAGAATTTCAGATGATATCTACTTTGAGATTGGTTTGAAACCAGTGCAGTTTGCCTTCAGTATGCTCCGTTCACAGCATTACAAAAATGCTTTTGACTCTCTTCTTCCTGTGCAATGACATATCATAATAACACACAGAACATGATAATTGCATCATGCAACACAGAATATTTTTCAAAACCCCAAAATCATAATAGCAAACCACAGCCGACAGTATGACCTCAGCAAAGTCACTTTTGCACAGAAAAAGCATTTAACTCCTGTACTCTAATTTTATCCGATGTGAATGCATTCAATCTGTTACAGCTCAGAAATGCCTGTTTAATTTCTACATCTCATACCTTAGAATAAATAATGGGCACTATGTATATGACACAGTATGATCAGTTGTCTACCTGGGCAGCAGAAAGGCAAGGTATGTATTCACACCACACCAGCTTTTTGGTGCTAAATCCCGAGGTAGGTTGAACAGGTGCAGGCTGAGCAATGTGGCTACCAGGTTCAAACTCACAAATTCCTTCAGAGGCTCAAAAGGTCAGGTCTTTCCCTCAGGCCCTCTTGACTTGGAGGCTTTCAGAGGGACTTTCTTCTCCCCTTGACTCACAGCAAAGCTGCTGGGCTGTAGATTTAGGACTGGTATATTGGGCAGTGGCTGCTTCATGCAGACCAAAGCCTCTGATTTAGGACTGAATGCAACTCTTGATCTATGAGAGCTTTTCTCAGAAGCTAATGCTTTTCTTCCTGCTACCAATCTCCAGTTTGCCACCACATCTGCTCCAAGAACTGAAAACTGCTGCTCAGAGCTTTCCTTCATAGTTGGTCTCCATTTTTCATCACAGTCTTTCACCTCAAAAAGGTCTCCCTCCACCTAAGATGTTTCATGCTGCTCCTTCTTGGCCATTGGTTAATCTAATTGCTGCTCGTTCAGTTGACTGACACCCCTTCAGAAGGGCTCCCTCTTCAGCAAATACCATTTTGCTGAGGAGCAAATGCTGGTGAAAAAAAATAATTCCCACTTCTTGATTGTAGACACTTAGGACTAGGCTCATCTTGAACCCATTTTCTCTTGATTTCTAGGGGGAAATAATTTTTCTCCTGATTTTTAAGAAAGTATTTCTGTCTCAGTGGCTGACAGCACTTTCAGAGAGGCATTTTCCCAATGAATAAATGATCTATAATAGGTTTTTTTATTCCTTCACTGAGCCTTCAAAGAAAATGAGGAATACATCTGTTACAAGTGTTTATTTTCTGTTGATTGCTTAGGATCTTTCAACTCAGAATCTCATTTTGCTGAAACACAGTTATAACTATGTGACATCCTGGAACAGTCTAATCCTATTGTGAACTGAATCTTTCCATTAAGAATGATCCATCTAATGAGCTACTGCAAACCACAGGGAACAGACATAGACTAACCCCATTAACTGCTTTTATGGAAGTATTATTTTAAAAATAATTATTTTGCTCTGCAGTTAGAAAAAGATCAAGTTTTTAACCGCATTGAGTCAATGAATACCTCCTAATGCTACTCTCTCGTTAGCTTATGGCTTCCAACTATTTTTTTTTTTTAAATTATTCTATTTGTCTGCACCAAAGTGTATTTTCTTTTTTACACTGGCTGGCTAGAAGTGCTTCAGGCATGCAACTGGGATAATCAAAGCTATATTATTCTCCCTATCAAATTCCTCATCACACATTTGATATACCAGTCAGCTTAAAGGGAGGTGGTTTCAGGCGAGCATTTTTAGAAGTGGATCACATTGTTATTATTTCTCCCCTCCCTGCTCGATTCAGAGGAACCAGAGTTCAGCCAACGCCAGGAAATCTGAACAGCCTTTCAGAGCAGCTCAGTCTTGGCTGCTTCTCAAAGAGCACTACAGCAGAATAAATAAATGATTGCAATAGAGGAAGGCTTTCTGAAGAAATGGTTTTCACTAGAAAAAGGCCAATTGAACCAACTTGGGGCGTTTTGCAGGATGTGTGGATTTCATTGACTCTTTCACTGGAAACCAGGTCAATGTCACAGGCAAGGATGCCCAGCTTCTTGTCAGCCCGCCTGCCATGCCATAGAGCAGTTATCACTGAAAACCTGCCTGCCCCAGCCCCAGCCAGAGCTTGTAAGGGCTTCACGATCCCCAGAGCGCAGTAGCAAATCTTGCAGGATCTGGCTCTTGTGCGTCTTGGTGGTATGACCCAAAGGAGAGTTGCCGCTCTGGGGTCTCTGATTTCAGAAGAGCTTTCCCATGCCCTACCAGAGGGACACAGTCAGCTCGGTGTGTCCAAGAACTTGGGAGTCCATAGGGAAGCAAAGGAAAGAAAGATGGGGTATTTGACTCAGGAATTTCCCAGGGAACAAAGTTCCATTTAGAACCCACTATGTTTTTCCCGAAATGTAAATGTCCACATGCTCCCTGCTGCCTACGAGCAACAAATGTGTCTTCTCACACAGCGTATCGTATGGCACAATTAAATTCTGCTCATTACCCAGTCTATATCTATACTTCAAACTAATCTTTTGTTTTTCTTTTTTGAAAAAGCCAACAACCTTACTCAAAGGACTAATTCCAAGGCCCGGATTCTATATTATAATGCACAAAAGTGAGGACAAGTTGGTTTGAAAGAAGAAAGACATTAAAATATTAGCTTAATGATGTAGCAGTGTTTTTCATACAGGTGGCTCTAAGATAGATGTAACTTGGACCACACCAACCATGAGTCTACGTTATTTTCCTATGTCTATATTAGTCCAATATGATCGCATGAGGATGAAAGACATTCCAGACTTTTGTGCAATTACCTAGAACAGACTTTGCTTAGCCATACCGACTTTAAAAGTGGCCCTTGCTATTTTGCTGTCTGCCCGGCACATCGCATAGTGAAGGCAAATCTGCAACAACTGGATTCTCTTGTACTTTGTTATGGTTTGTCCTAGCGATGTGATTTACTGATGCGATCACTGCAAACTCCAATACCTTGCAATGGGTGGAGCTTATTGGAATACCCACATTTGAGGCTACAAGTACCGTTAGCGCACACATTACTTCAATGCAAAATCCACTGTGAAGAAATAAAACAACAAAAAAAAGACAGATGGAAAACCTGTAGTCAAAAGAGTTATACGCAGGAAATCCCATGCCATGCACTTATCAAAAAAGTGAAGTATAAATGATGAATGGTGTGCAGCCTCTGAACAAGGGAGAAATGCTACCTGACCAGGTTCAAATGGCACTGTTGGAGGAAACCAGGTTCTTCCTTGTAATCGTTTGCTATAAAATTGAGGCCATGCTTTTGCAAGTGCTGCTTTTCTTTAACCACAGCTATGGAGTTCGTGCTGTGGTTGACTGCAGCATCTTTACTGTGACAACTCCAAGGCATTTTTTGGAAGCCTGATTATTTTCCAGTGTCGCTGGCAGGATTGAGACGCACTGATATGCCTCCACCTAACCGTCCTCCACAAGCGGCTACTTTCCCCTTGCCGTGCCATTATCCACTGGCTTGAACAGCACAATTTTAAGATGAACAGTCCAGACTGCCTTGACTGCAGTCTCTGGGCAAAGGCATACCTTGCAGTGTGTAGTACTGACAGGAAGTCCAACATTGGAAGCTACCACAACTGTGAACGCCGAAGCCAACTCAATAGTGAATCCACTGCGGGAAGCATAAGAAAACACTTCACAATCACTCTTTGCATCAGCTTGGACTGATACCATGCAGCGTGCCAAAGTCTTACCCGTTTCTTCTTTCGACTGTTTTTTATCTCCAACTGACTTTTGCCATAAGAATAAGTTAAGAGAACAAGGAAGGGCTGAATAATGGGAATGGCACAGACCAGTCATCTGCAGTAGCCCGGCTGCACAGCTCATTGCGTCAGGGACTTTTACTACTCTACCCTGCAGTGAATTGTGCCTAATTAGTAGTTTGGTTAAGCACCAGCAGAGGTCAAGTATGCATTAAGTACAAAAATTACTGTAATAAATACATATGGCTTTAATAGTCTGAAGCACACTGGGAAAGCCACTGTCATCTTGCCATTTCCAAATGCACCTTCTGCCACGTTGATTAGGTCATCAGCAGAAGACTCTGTTCACGTAGACCTCTGCACCTCACAAGCATTCAGTATTAGTTTGCAGGGTTATCTTTTATCCTTTCTCTCTTTCTTTCTCTTTCTTTTTTTTTCATTCTTTCTTCTCCTTTTTCATGCTTTTTCTATTCTTTGATTTTTTTAGAAAGACAGAGAAGTCAAAGCCAAGTTATCATTAAAATCAAATGACAGCAAATCCAACAAACTGCATTACAAACAAAACACTGGAGCAGCAATCTCTCAGGTCGATTCACACACAAAAGTTCACACAATCATAAACACAACTGTGGACCTACCTCGATGGTGTGATTGGAGTGAGGTCTTTACCCATGGTCTGGATAACTCTTCTGCCCCAGACCCAAAGACCAACGCAGATCCCAACACCTCCATAAAACAGCAGCCAGATGGGAGTTGACGCTTCTTGCATTACACCACCTTGCTCGTAGATAAGCCAGAGAGCAACGAGGGGGCCGATTGCGTTGCTGGAGAAACAGAGTAATGTCGCTCAAGTTATAAAAATGCAGATAATTGCCTTGAAAGAAGGCCATTGTCTGTCTCTCCTTTTCTGTGTGATTTTTCTTCACCATGCATGCAGCACTGCTCTGACTTGAATCTAAGGGCAATACCCTTTCTCACTTGGAAAGGCTGCAGCAGGGGACACTTATCATGTTGGTTTTTCAGTTGTCACTTCATCACTGATAACTCCAGCAAACACTGAAAGGAATTTTTCTTTTACAAATTGTTTCCTGAAATGTCAGAGTTGGCAGCACCTCATTATGTCTGTTATGGGACAAAACCCAGTATTTTCAGTGCTGCGCTGAAATGATCTCAAAATTTACCAATTCAGAACCTCTGCCTCTTTAAAATTCAATTATGAAATTAACTTTTTGTTAAAGAGGGAAGTTAATGAACAAAATTACCATCACAGACAAGAAGATATATATATAATCTAGTCCGACAACCTGTAGATAGATAGACCTGTTTGTAGATATGATCAGAATGAGGCCAGGAAGGTGATTTAGTCCTCTTTAAATGCGTTGTAGAGCTAGTTGGACTGGATCAGAGAGGACTCCTTGGTGACACAGACCTGGCGTAAGGCCTTTTTGCTACCCTGGTGCTGCTATCTAGAAAAACACTGAAAGTCAGCAACACTAAGTCCCCACTCTTAATGCAGGTCACCCGATATCGGTGGCTGGAGTCTCCAGTGCCTGGACTGAGACTTCTGACTGCGTTTATTCTAAAAAAGCATCAAGTTTCTAGACAGGAGAGTTAGAAGAAAAACTTGAAAGCTGGTATCTAGTTACTTTGAAGGCTTAAATACTGAAAGTTTGACACCTTTTTTTGTTTGCAGCTCTTCTGCTAAACTGAGTAGCATTTATCCACAACCAAAAAGTCTAAATGATCACGGGAAGAGCAGCAAACCTGTTCAATGTCATTCAAAAAGTTTGAAAACCAACAGGAAGCTCTCCTCTTTGTACACCGATAAGGAGTGCGGGTCGCAGTGATCACCGCAGGCAGGACCGACAGCTATGCTCACCCTGCAGCCAAGACCAGCTAAACTTAGTTCCTGGTCTCGCTCCAAAGGGCACAGATGAAGTAAGGGCCAATTTTAACGTCAAATGTTGTGCAAACCAAGCCACTGTAACCGTAAGCGACAGTTTAATAATTTGCTTGAATCTCATCTTTACCAGATACAACATGCTCAGGGCTGAGCGCTAATTGCCAAGAGAGGAGGGTCAGCACAGCACAACTCAGCACATCTAAGCAACACAAGACCTTCCCTCTTTCCTCTGGTCCTTGAGAAATCAAGCTCTGAACCCTGAGAAGCAAACCTGGAGCAAAGTAACTAGGAAGGAATTTTTCCTTGAAAACACATGCGGAAACATTGAAGCTGCAAAGCAAACAAAGTACTTAAAAGTACTATTTGATATAAAAAGGAACAAATAATTCTTAGGGATTTTGATAAATAAATTAGTGAGCTAACACGAATAATAAAATCCAGTGGGTTTGAAGACACTGGGTAGTACAATAAAGAACTAAATAAGCTTCAAATAAAGAGTGATTTCCACTAGCAGAAATACTCTAAAATTCTGGTCTGATACGGTGCCTGTGTATACATTTGATTTATTGGGTTTGTGTGTGAGTGAAAGGATGGTATGTGAAAAGTCCTTACTGCCTAAATGCAAGAATTCTTTTACCTTCAAGGAAGAAGAGATTCTTGATTGAAGCATTTCTAATATTTTTAAGGTGACCTGTAACTTCATGGCCAATGTTTTCAGGTGTAGATTAAATTACTTGCATATTTAAATGCCTTATTGAGCATAGAAAAAGAATGGTAATTTGCTGTTCCTTCAATTGATGAATGCAGGATGGATAAAGGCAACTAAAACTTTGATCAGATTAAAAAATGCAAAACTGATCATCCCTTCTTATAGTGCTGTATTACATGGGAACAACCTCCCTGTTGAAAACAATGACTACACATGGAGCGATCCCGATTCCTGACTGCTCTGAAGAGATTATGGATGGATATTTTGCAGTCCTAATGTAAATGGGAAGACAGAAAAGGCTTCAAAAACTACAGCGGCAAACTATGCTCTTTTGTACCAAAATCCAGTTTTAATTATTTGCAAATGCTACACTTCTGTGAATCAACTAAGCTTAATCCTTGAAGAAAAGGTTATTTTCTTATTTGTGGCAACAGAAGGCAAGGCAAAGCTCTGCTGACTTATGCTCAGCCTCGGAGGATCCGAATGGCTGATGCTGCCCAACGGATCAGGAGAGATAACACCAGTGCCTACAGAGGCAGCACTTCTGATACCTTCCTTGTAGGAGAAGAAAGCAGAGGAGCACTGGATCCATACATGCTTAGAAAGCAAAAAAGGTAATTAGCTGCATTTTCATTTGTGGGTATCTGTACCACTGGTTATCTGTACCAGAGAAATGCTTCTCCTCTCCCCATAAATCACGTTTAATGTGACTTAAATGTTCAAGTCCTAGGGACAACAGCATCTCTCAGCCTGAATACTTACAAGTGGCTACCAACAGCCAGCAAACCAGGAGTGGTACACAGCTGGTGGCTTGGGTCTACCACCTCACGGTTCTTCTTCTGCTTCTGGGTTTGTTCAGTAGGTCCAGTCTCAGGGGCTTGTGGTATCAACACTTCCAATGACAAGGGAGAACAGCTCTAGAAGAAGCTGTTAAGCCTGTCCCACCATAAAACTACCAAAAGCTCAAATAAATGTGTCTAAATCATGAATTGAAAAGATTAGGATCTTGGTATTGCATACATCACCTTCGAGACATTACCACAATCATGTGCAGTCAACCATCATTGGGACTAGGAAGAGTTCATTGGTAGAAGACAACCAGCCCCAACAGAAGAGAGAAAAAACACACCAGAAATAAAAAAAAGGGACTTTGCTTTGAGACCTTCTTATCAGATGTATCCTGCAGCTGAGTGACTAAGCAGATGAACCCAAAAGGACACTGGCTAGACTGGGATGTGGCTTCCACAGTATTTCCCACCATTTCTATCTCATTTGACTAAAGACATGACTAGCCAGAAAGCAAACGAAAGGTCTTCCATGCATTTGGCTACAATTACTTCACAAGTCTATTTTCAAGAAGTGATTTTCTTTTACTCTCCCACGCAGCTCTGTTAGTTGCCTTAACTAACTCTCATATGTGCTGGAGTTCCAAGTGGTAGTTTGGAGGGAGAAAAGAAAAAAAAAGCCTGAGAAGGGCAACCAGGGGTTCTGAAGCCAAATCCACATCTATCCCTATGTAGAACTGCCATTCGGTTCCTCTGTAACTGAAGTACTTTTGAGGCTGTTACTGTACTATTTAGCTATTGGGTTTAAAAGCCAAAATAAGCCACACCTTATGGTATTACTTCAGTTTGCATGATACATATTTTTCCACGGAGCACAAGAGGATGGCCATTACAAGTTAATTCTAGGGTGAATTTATGAAACATTACAGCATAAGAAGTCTAACTCCTGAGTCTACCTCTCGTGAAGTATATTCTCCATGTCCAGTATTTTTCATCATCTCTACCTTGCTCCACCGGCCCTGGTTACTTGCAGAGCACAGGATTCTGCAGCTGGGGCAGTGTGTAGGGGCTGTTTGCCTCCCCGGAGGCGCAATACAGGGTGAAATGCCATCTATAGCAATGCTCCTAACTTGCAGACGCGTGTCACTGCGGTTCAGCGAAGTGCTGCTGAGTGTTTCTGAAGTGCTGTCTGACTCTCACGATGATTTCTCTAGCTCTCTCAACTAACAGGACTTGGCACAACTCCTCTTTTTCTGCTCGCTTATGCCGCACCATTTATAAAGCTGTTGTGAAAGATGGCATTTGACAGTGAATCTGAATTATAAATAGAGTTGGTTTCTCCTCTCCCCTGTGAGACAGATAGTATTACCAACAGCAAACACCCCCACATACAGCTATCATGAGACAGGCTTAGAAATTACAGTTTCCCATGCACACACACAGGCAGAGATTTTTAGGTACCTTTGGGTCACAGGTCCAGGCCCTTCTTTGGAGGAACAAGGACTATGNTTTTTTTTTTTTTTTAGTAAAAATTAAGGGTTGTTTTCAGTAATGGAAGGATGCCATCAGCTGAATGCTCTGTCACCCACCAAATTCCATCAAACTTGTCATGATATTTTACGAACTAGCAACATCGCTATTACCTTGCTACTTCTTATTTGAGGGGAGTAATGAGTTGCTCAATAAGAAATCTGACTGTATTTGAATGCTATACGTCAAATAAGCTTTATCAGACACAATCCACAGACTATTTGATGACCGTGCTGTGATTCTCTGCTATCTGAAAAAACAGATTGTGCTTTAGCTACTTCTTCTAGCTGAGTGAAGGAAGCTTCACCACTTACATTATCACTGGTTAAAACCAAATGGCAAGCAAAATAGCTGCCTGTGAAATCTATATTAGGCTTCCAGTTTTGCAAATATAATTACAAAATCTCCAGTCATTTGACTATTTCCCAAGCCAGAATTTCACAAATGAAGTTTCCACTGGGAAAATAAGTGGGATGAATATGCCTGCAGACATCACCCAGTTGAGTAAGGAGGCAAGAAAGATACACCCATATGTATTCAAGAGGAAAAAAACACGTCCTAATCTCCAGAGATCTCATATTATTGACAGAGTTTTATCCTAATACCAACAATCAGACAATTTTTGAAACAGTGCCTGTACCATAGCACAATAGAAGTGTGTCCCAGCTGTGCCCTGTGAAGTGTGATGAGAGCTTTGGGTGTGTTAATGAGTCAGGAAGGCTACTTATTTCTTCCTGCAGCTCACTGATGTGTATTATAAATGCTGGCCCAGAAATCCCAACTCCATGGACCCTGGAGGGTTGGGGTCCACCCTCCCTCTCGCCCACCACCTTCTCCCAGCAAGCCCCAACACACAGGACAGGGGAAAGGATTCCCACACCCACCAGAGCCCCCTGTTTCTCACTGCTCTGCTCTGGCTTGCCTGAGTGACACAACAAAGGTGCCACGTACCTGCGCAATTAAGGATACAAGCGAAGATTTGTACCTACTCCGGGCACAGGCTGCACTTTCAGGACAGACTGCTATTAGAAAGGGAAGAAATCAGATTTCGGGCTGCTCTCAGTAATTGTAACAGACAGATTAGCTTCCAGAATATTCTCAGTGATCTTGACTGCAGCTCTCAGGGAGGACATAGGAAATACTCATTTTGTAATCCAGCCTTATTATAGCTCCTTGAGACTCCTTATTTAGCCAGGAGATTGATTCCCACTAAGCTCTCTCTGTGTATAGTGAGATACTGGCCATGTTCTGGCCCTTCCCTCCTTTAGGCCACTGCATTTACTTTAGGAAGAGGGGAAAAGGTGAGTACCACCACTATTTATGTGCTCTGACCTAAAACTCAAACTAAATCTGTAGAGAGGTGAAAGGAGAAGTTTTTTCTCCCTGTATTTTAGGCAAGCAGGTATTTCCACTTTTGACTTGCATTCCTTTGCTTAACAATGAATTCCCTATCTAGTAGCAGTTTGGTTTCCTTAAAACCACTGAGAAAACATGTAGAAATATATAAAAAAATACTATACACTTTTACCGTAGCTCTGAAATAGTTAAAAGTCCTGTCTTCAGTACTGTAGTCTATATCATTTGGATAATAAGAGAGCCATTCTTTGTCAAGCTTGAGCTATGAAGTTATATGGAATTACCTGCAGGCTAATGTGAATGACCCCTTTTTCCTATAATATCCAAGTATGAATACACAAGGGTAGTCCTGAAGTCCTCCATGTGAAATTTAATTAGAGCAGCCACATTCAAACAATTCTTGCAGCAGGAACTCATAAAAACTGAGATTCCCCCACTCATCTGCGAAACACCTGCAAGTAGGTTTCTCCTCCTTACAGCAGGTTTTAATCAGCAAACCTCATGTCAACCTACAGCATCTTTCCATGGGTCATCCAGCTTTTGATTGCGATAATTCAAGGAATAACAAGCTCTGAAGGTTGCTCGAGTCAACAAAAGCATTTTCCCATTTGCTTGGATGGGCTGTGGGGCCGATGCATAGTTTGCTCATAGATTTCTCATTCCCCACCCAGTAGCAAAGCACACACAAAGCAGCCACAGCCACTGTTGTGCTGAGCGCAGGAGATAGCTACAGGGTTAGCAGTCCTCCTTAGCTATTTCCAAAACAGCCTGCCCAACCGCCCTTTCTTTTGGGTTCTGGGTAGTCCAGACATGCTTCCAGACTTGGAAACACAGCACAAACCCTGTGGCTTCAGCAACTCTCCCACTACCTGCACTTCTACAGGTAGATTATATAAATTATACATGTGAACTGCTGTGGCTGCAGCGCTGAGCTCCTGCTCATCACAATTCCTGCTGAGCAAACCTATATTTACAGAAAATAAGCTTAGTCCATAGATGCATATAATCCCCGCCAGCCAATGAAGCCTAGCCTCCAAGCCTCTGGAAAGCTGGCTCTGAACAAGCATTTAGGAAGCTGGCAGTTCTCCTTGTGTCACGCTCCTGGCCCAGGACTTTTTTCCATCCTGCCCTTTTCATTCTCCCGTTGCCCTTGCAATGACCTGACGTGCTCCCTTTGTGCTTGGGTGCTGAGCCAGTGGGACCTGCTCACTTGGCGCTGCTAAGCTCAACAACAACATTTTTTTTCAGCGGTTCTGTCCCAACACATTTAGTTGGGATTTTAAATTCTTTAGATTTCATTCAGCCCATGTGCCACGATGGTGTCACACGGCCCTCGGCCTGGCTCAGTTAGTCCCAGCCTTGGAAAGGCTCCAGCATCCTTGACACAGTGCATATAAGCTCTGTGGCAGGGGGGCAGGAGGGGATGGTCTGAACAAAACAGTCACCCAAAGAAGGAGTAACCATGATTCCCTGTTTCTGTTAATGCACAACTGCCCCAGCCAGGATCCCTGCTGATGGCAGCCTCAACAAGCCCTGACTGCTACAAATATAAGCTCCTATAGCAAAGATGGCTGGGATCCTTATGATGCTAAAAAGCACCATCTTGGAAGAAACAGAGTTCTAGCTACCTTTATTATGAGTTATTTCTGCAGCTGAAGCCAAAATACTGATTTAACCCTTTCAGATCCACAGAAAAAGCCTGGACTATGGAAAAAGGGAGATCTCCATATGATTTTTTTCCCACTGAAGTGCTATCCAAACTACATGAGGCAACCCTGCTCCCATAAGTGGTTTTGAGCTGCATCATGGTTCAGTCCATACCTTATTAACGTTTATAAATATGTAAAAGGCGAGTGTCAGAAGGATGGAGCCAGGCTCTTCTCAGAAACATCCAGTGATAGGACAAGGGGTAATGGGTGCAAGCTGGAACATAGGAGATTCCAGTTAAATATGAGGAAAAATTTCTTCATAGTGAGAGTGACTGAACACTGGAAGGGGCAGTCCAGGGAGGTTGTGGAGTCTCCTTCTGTGGAGACATTCAGAACTTGCCTGGACGCGTTCCTGAGTGACCTGATCTAGGTGTTCCTGCTCCAGCAGGGGGGTTGGACTAGATGATCTTTCAAGGTCCCTCCCAACCCCTGATATTCTGTGATATGCCTCATGCTCAAATATACTCTAAAACAGGCCAATCATGTAACTACCTGCAGTTTTTAAATTGTATATTAGCTTTTCATTTTTATCTCTCTGCTCCTCTTATACGGTCCTGTCCCTTTAAGGAATACCTGCAAACAGCTGATGGAAAATAAATAGAAAACATGGGAGGAGGAAAATATAGGAGACAAGTCCAAAGAAAAATATTTGGATAGCAGAGGTGCTGCTCTAAATATAAGAGTGACTAGATTAAAATCAAATGCGGAGGAAAGCAGGATTTTAACAACAAGATTCAAGGTTGAGAAAAAACAATAGAGAAGCAGGATGACAGTAGCACCTAAAATGAGCAGAAGTAAAGTGAATGAATGGAGGGAGAAACAGCCTTCGGTGAAAGATGGATTGCCAAGGCTTGTTATCTTACAGAAATGTGGACAGAAATCCATGCTACTAGCTATATTCTACTGCATTATTTTTAAAATAACACACTGCTTTTTTGAGCTCTGCAGATCTTTACGCAACATGCAGAGAAGCTAAGAACCTAGTAAGAAGTCTTCCACTCCGCTGGACAAAGCCTGGCAAAATGTCACTGCTACATAATCCGCAAGATAGATATCTGCATTCCCAGTGTTTTACCTACTCAATCTTTTTGGCATACAAAGGCGTTTTTAATTTTTATTGCTTAGCTGAAACTCAGTAAAATCGCAAGGATGAGTTCCTATTCAGTCCAACACCCATGACCATCTTCTTGCATTTCTACCAGCTTTGACAAAATGAAGCCATTTTGTTCTTTAGTTTTGCAATTGCATTAATTTGTCTTAAGAAAAGATTTTGGGAATAAACAGAATTTAATAAAAATGTGTGCTTGATGGCAAATTTGGTAGGATCACTGACAGAAGCAGAGATCTGCAAAACACTAAAAAATATTAATTTTCAGGCAAGGATATTCCCAAGGCAACAAGCCAATCCAAATGCAGAATTCTGGGGGAATTAGGCTGTAGGATGCAACAAAGCATACAGCACAGAGTCCAAACATCTTCTTTCATCCTGTCTAGCTCCTATCCACACCAAATTTGATTTCTGAACTGACTGCATCCTTACAGATACTTCTAACTCACTCTAATTCCCTTGACTCCTATAGAAAAGGCAAGCGATGCCTACATTAATGTGTGAGTCATTAAGGAGTATGTAAGTATGTACAGACATTACCTACAGGCAATAAAGAAGCAGGGGCAGGCTGTGAATTTTCTGCAATGGTATTTCCCAGGGTACATTACAAGAAATATCAGCAGTGTTTGTCCTTTTTCCTACATTCCCCTCAGTATTCGCTGCTGGCCACCTCCAGAGCAGAGGTACCAGAATCCATGTGTCTTTGCTCTTGCTCACTGTGCTCAGAGCAGAAGATCAATGGAGACGACAATCTGAAAGGAAAGAAAGTTGCACTGCTGCTCTCTGATCCAGGGGACAAGGGGACCCTGGACTCTTTCCCAGAGCCAGGTCCCTGTGGATACAAGAGCGAGCAGAAGGCGTCTTTTCAGAAGGCCAGCCCTATTCTGAATTCCCAGGACACTGGACGGACACCAGAGGAAGAGACATGTTTGTAAGCGTTTCTGAGATGGGCTGTGAGTTAAACCAGGTGGCTGACAAGAACGAGGAGCAATAGCCGTTCTCCCTGCTGAGTGGGACAGAACTTGCCCAGAGGCCTAGGGAGGACTATGAAAGTTATGAATGCTGCAAAGCCCCACTGCAAATGCTAAAACTGACACCAGCATAGCTATCACCGTGGGAGGGTTCAGTGTGAAGGAGACTCAGTACAGCCCCAGCTACAACCCAAATAAGGACTGCTGCTCCAACAAGCAGCTTCGGAGTGGATTTTTCAGGGGATCTTATCATGATACAGGGAAGAGGGCTACTAAACACCAACTTGATCGCTCCAGGTGGAGTGAAGAGGCCAAATCCTAAAGTAAAATCCTAAAAGTAAATCCTAAAGTAAAAACATGCAATGTTCCCAGGGAGGAGCAAATCACCCAAACTGCCCTTCACCCATGTACCACTGGGGTGGTGAGGTGCAATAGGGCCCTGCAGCTGAAGCAATGTTATAAGCAGATGAGCAATGTGAGTGCAGATGAGGAAGGTATAAAATGCTCCATCCTCAGCCTACGTTGTTCAGTCAAGACAATACAAAACAAAACAATATAGTCAAATGATACTTTGTGAAATAAAACAGAGCTGAGTCTTCAAAGGGAAAGAGGTTGGCAAACGAGTGAGTGAAGAGATACTATTTCACGGGCATCTGACTAGACAACGAAGGGCAATGAGGTGCAGATAAACAATTCTGAGACCAATTTTGAGACTTTGTCAGTTGTCTGAGTCAACATGAACACAAGAGAAAGACTCCTGGAGGATGATCCTTTTCCTTTATTCCTGGGACATTATGTTAGTGTCATGGGATTTAAGGACAGACACAAGTCAAATGACTGAAGGATGAACTCACTGGCTTCTTCCAAACTCAAGGAGCAACTCAACGGTGACAGCAGCTCTGCATAAAGCTCCAGCCGGGGAGTACTATGTACCTGAAAGGCACCAGGAGATGTGGAACTTCTTAAATGAGCACTAGGAGATGACCCATAGCCCATGTCTCCTCTCCACACAGGGCACCAGAGCATACCCAGGGCTTCACAGGGGTAGCTCCCTTTATTTTGGTATGAGAATTGTAGCAGCTGGAGAATTTGTATGTGCAGTTTATGAACTTCACTAGGACTTTAATGTTAAGGCCTGCTAGATTTTCTGGGCTATTTAGCAATACACTGCCTTACATGGTCATAGACCCCTGGAAAACTCCACACAAAAGATTCAGCAAAAGGAAGTCTATAAGGCCTGCAGCAATCAAAGTGAAGGCATTCTTTATATAACTCTTTTCACTATGTTACAAGAGATGAAATTAATCTAATGACAAAAATAGCGTAAACCTCTCATTTGCTGATGAGAGGTCTCCAATCTTGTAGTTAAAATAGGCTGTGAGCTCTGCGGGGCTGGGACTTTCCTGTTTGCTTTCACAGCAGTTGGCATGCCAGGGGGAGTCTCAGTGTCTCAAAGTTTGCCAAAATTAAACCTGAATTGAACTAATTACTGCACAATTGTTTAGCAACAAATAATAATTTAAAAAAAAAAAAGGTGTAAACCATAGCCTGAGCAGTCCAACTCCTGGAAAGCACCAGGGACATCAGTGTCACAAGCTCTGCAAAACACAGCACTGATAATCATCTACCTGCAGAAATTAATACGCTTTCCAACCAGCCAGACTGGCAAACCTTGCTCCAAGCACTTAAACCGTAAAACTGCTGGTTCATGAGATCTCATCCTCTTACCTGACATCATTACCACCATGGGCAAAGGATCCAAAGCAGGCTGTTAAGATCTGGAGGAAGTGGAAAAGTAGATGGACCTGAGATGTGTCTTTCTCTTCCTTATCCTCTTCCACAGGATCAACTGGGGGTCGGTTAGGATCCGCAAGTTCAGAGGCCAACTTCATTTCCACCCCTCCTTCCTCCGCCTCAATCTCCGCCTCAGCCACTGCATTGCAGTAGCTGGAGTAACTGTCATAACGAACTCGTTTCTTGGAGTAGGAAACCGTGTCACCCACTAACTTCTCACTGTCCTCTGGCGTTGACGTATCTGCTGCCTTAAAGGAGGAATGCACAGGCATGCCACAAATCGCAGCTGTGTAACACGTGTAACTGTTGTTGCGGCGTAACAGTCTGTAGTTGTTTTCTTGAGCGGGCCTCTCATCGGTGGCCCTTTCCAGGTGTATTTTGTGGAGTAAGTCTTTGTATAAACCTGAGTCCTTGTGCACGGTGTGATAAACGTGGCCATCACTCCTCATCTGGCCATCAAAGCTGAAAGTGCCATTGGAAACAGGTGATTTCACTGAGGTGTGCGTCATCGAAAATGCCCTTCCTAAAAAGGCAGAGATTTAGAGTTTTATTTCTACAAAATGTAATACAGAAGTCCCCCCCAGCTCCCACTTTGGAGGATGATAAAAAAGCAGCAATCCGAGAGTACAAAAAGAAGATCCACTTGCAATATACACAATGAATAAGCCAAGATTCAATTCACTGCAAAATAAACTCTCTCATCGTCTGTGGAAAAAGAGCTTTGTTCCAGCACTGGATCTCCCCCAGACACGCTGTATGACCTGCAGCAAGTGACTTTGGATCAGCTATTCAGAGGTGATACTTGAAGGCTAAATCTGCAGGTTCTTCGAAAAAATAATTTCTATAAAACTCCTTTCTTGTAAAATAAGATCTACTTTTTCTGAGATTTTGTCTTCATTGAACAGGAAAAATAAGAATTTCACAAAAGGTGGTTTACTATGATTTCATACTGAATATGAAATACCTATGTTTAAGAGACATTTACATAACTTTTTAAAATAATAGCAAAAAAAAGGAAGCAAAAAAAGTTAACATTCTGCAGAAATATTTCCTCAGCTTATCCAACATTCTGTATATGTTTATTTCCATGAACATGATGATAGTTATTCCCACTGAATACATTTAATATTAGCAAATGCTGTAGGACACATGACACAGCTAAGGCAGTATTTCTGAACAAAGTAACTTTTTAATTTCCTGACTTTCTGGATTTCCACCATGCAACATTCAGAATTGGTTTTAGCTATTTTAAATCTGGAAACACACACTTAAAGGGCTTCGTGTCATGACTTATTTGATTTTGTAAGAATCAGCTGAATATATTAGGCATTTATTAACCAAATTACAGGGCTGTGTCGATGTTAGCAGTGATATCAAAGTCAGTTAAGTGGGGGGGGTGCGATCTCACCACATGGGAGAACAAAAAGAGCTTTATGTACACAAGCCTACTTATAAATATATGTTCAGAAAACAACGTGTGAGATCTTTCTAGTGGACACGTTCCAAAGGGTCATACATTTGACAACTAAAGCCCAAATCTTTTCATCTCCTGTGGTAGTATGCTAATCATCTTTATGCTGAATGTAACCTTCATACATCAGCAATTTGTGTTCTCTGTATTTTTCCACTGCTTAAAAGGACAGAAACACCATTAAGAGTACAAAGTAAAGCAAAATGAAAGCAATTTTAATTTTCAGCTGTTTCTGAAATTGAAATACAGCCAAAAAATGTAATTGTTCTTAAGTAGTCTCTAGAAAATGTCACTTGTAAATGAGCATCTTTCCCAACAAGTGCTGAAGAAGGATTAGAGCTGGAAATACCAAACACTAACTTACAATTTCAAACAGAGACCTACTTGCAGCTAAGAAACCCTATCGAAACAGGGAGAAGATAAACTGTCTGTTTTGTCTTAGTTTCTTACCATAGGGTACACGTGGATGGTTTCCATTTGCAATAGTATCTGATGCCCCAGCAGCTTCTGTTACTGAGCCAGTAAGGGGAATCGTGCTCTCGTCAGATGCTTTGGCACCGGGAAGCTCTTTAAAGACTGGTGTTTCTTCATCTTGAATTTTATCAAGACTTTCATCTGATATCCTTGACAGAGCAGCATCTTTCTTTAACCGGCCTAAGGAAATAACAGTACCGTAATTTTAAACCCACCCTTATCAGTCTTGCTGATTATGTTTCTACTGTTTGCACTGATGGCATAGATCAATGTGGATACAATAACCTGGCTCCGTTTCATACACATTCTTTATTTATTTCTAACACTTATCTTTACTAAATTAATCTGACAAATTTCTAGAACATCTTTGTTTCTTCCTACAATATTTGCCAAAGTAGGTAACTGAAGTAAAACACTGGGCTGCTCATTTATTAATGAAATCTGAAACTTTCCTCTGCATTTTAAACTCTGCATTTGTTGAGAATAGCAAAGCAAACAAGCAAAACACTGCAAAGCTAAAATCCGTGATCAGACCAACTTACTGTAAAGTTAAAGAAGTTACCTGCCTAACAACATTTTGAATTTCTACCACTGAAGGTTTTTAAGAGCAGGTTACACAAATACATGAGGAACAGTTTAAGCACATCTTGCCTGTGGGTGGGGACTGGAGTAGGTGACCTCTCAAGGGCACTTCCAGCACTGAAATGCAATTTTCCATGATTTTACATCACTCTAATTTCACCAAGCAACTACTTACTTTCTATTTTTCTCTTCATCCAAGGGCACACAAAAATCCAGACCAAAACGGCAAATACTAAGGATACGCCAATTGATATTAGAGCAATTGCCCACATTGGCAGTACCAGTCCCAGCACTGTGAAGACAAAGAAATAAAATCCAACCATACCATAAACAAACGTGACTTAATTATCTCAGGCAGTGTAAGAAGAGTCTGTTGCAGAAAAGCCTGTGTTCTCAATGTATTCAAAACCAGCATGAGATGATAATTTTTAACATATATGTCAGTTAGTGGAGAATTTAAGGGTCTAGTTGACATGTTATAATTTCCAGGTTTAGTCTTCCAATTCTCTGTTACCCCACTGTGACTTTATTTCTAAAGAAGTCAGAGGTAAACCTCCCACATCAGGGCTGCTAAAACACATTTGCAGTCATTCTATACACTGATGTACGTTAAACCATCATTGGTTTAACATTGCCCACCTTTGCTCTGGTCAATAAAGCCTGATGCTTAGCTTAATCTGAGCCATTATCTACTTATGATAATAGCTTAATGTAGCACCCGAGAGCTGAGGTTTCAGTCCTGCAATGTGCAATCATACCAGTAACTCATGTTCCTGTACATACTGTATCCTCCCAACAGAGTTCCTCGCGCTTGTTCAACTAAAGGATCAGACTCTTAATGAAGAAAGAGATTGGACTCTGATCTTTCAAACATATATGTGCATGCCTGGCTTGAAATCTATGTGATTAATTCATCCTTGTGAGTAAATGTTGCCAGGACAGAGGCCCTGGAGAGTAAATATGTATTTCCTGAGTATCAAAAACAGAGTCCCACTTTTTAGTCATGCACTTTAGAAACTGCTAAGCTGAAACAGAAAGGACATTAAGTTTCTTATTTAATTTATTTTGCTTAATGAGTCACTGCAGAGTGCCTGACCTACTTCTGCAGTACAACTAATGAGGAAATGTTGGTTATACAGCTGATGTACTGTGAAACATCTTGGATACATAGCCAATCAGACTTAAGGAAAAGGGATGAGTTATATTACCCTTAAATTGGGACCTTCTCAAACTTTTTATTAATCCCAGCAATGCTATTATGAAGTAGAGCCTATGGACTGCATTTATCTAGTACATCCAGCGCATCAGATTTTAGAGAAAACAAATGTCTATTCAAAAAAGATAATTTTCTAAGTCTGCTTTCTTAATTCAGGGGCATGCTCAGGAGCTCTCTGGAGTCGCCTGTTCCTTCTTAGTTCTGGGGCAATAGTCTAGTCATCTAAAGATAACATTTAGTGACCACGGTCTTCAATAAAGGAGTCGAGAGCACCGAACATCTTTTTTATGAACTCTTGCTGCAAGTACATGTTTAAATGTACACTGCTAAAGTAAAGTTAAATATAAACTTATAAATGCAAATATGTAAGTGTAAAGATGTGTGAATATAAATTTAAATATATAAATATAAGTTCAAATATGAACACCAACATATAAATATGCACATAAAATATACAACTATACAAAAATATAAAGAAAGTCCTGAAAATGACACATACTTCTACTTCTACTTCTACTGAGCTACAATGAAAGCACAGCACCCAAATAAGAAGACGCATTCAATACAGGAAACAGATTCAGGGCTTCTTATCATTGGAGAGAAATAAAGTAGTAACCTTAATTAATGGATTCCATGCCAGATCTGCCAGAACAGTGACTCTGCTGATTTCAATGGAGCTACAGCATTAGACTGAATGCAAACAGCCTGCTTGCTCTTACTGCCCACTCTGAACCTTCCCTCCTTGATGAACATACCTGGAATACCTTCGAAAACTGAACATGTGCTCAGATTTATGAAGCCAAAGCTGGCAGCTCGTATTTCCCCTTCCTCTAAAAAGGAATTCTTTTGTAGCTGCGGTCCTCCCCACTAACTGGAGTGATCAGGAGGGAGTCACAAAAACACATGCACAAACAGAAGCCTATGGGGAGGTGTGTGATTTACTCTTGCCCTCGTTAACTCCTAATGTAGGAGATAACCACATCGTGTCAACAGCTACCTGACAGCATGCTGCAGAGCATCGGTACATGCTGTTGGTGGGAAGCCTCCCTCCCATGCCACCCACTGCCGATGGCCCACTCACCTGGTGCCCCTGTGTACATGATGGAAAACACATTAATAGCTATGGTAGCAGCATAAAACACTGGAAGTGCACGGAGACCGTTGGGCACAGGGTCTTCCTGCATAGAAAGGTGGAAAAAAGGAAACATTAGCTGGATTTCACACCAGACTAATGCCAGCATGAACTGCCACAATAAAAACGTACTCCCAAGTCAGGGCCAGGCAGGTGGAGCTTCTGGGTGGATGGTGGAGGTGAGGAAATCCATTCTTTCTGGATGGTGAGGAAAATGTGGTTACACCTGAATCCATAACACTAGTCCTATCAAGCACCAGTGTTCTGAGGAAGCTTGACAACGTTAATGGGAACTAGGGAGACAGGTTGTACTTTCAGGTCAGCTGCAGACCTGCTGGGTGATCTGGGGGCAGGTTTCTTTCTGTAAGTGTTGCGTTACCTATCTTGTCTCCAAGATAAGGAGTCCCTTACGCTTGGCACAACTGAAGGGCACCAAGCAGGATAGGGCTTTGATATTTTTGGAGCGGAGCTACAAGCATCAGTGCAACTCATGCATGGCAAAACCTTATTCCTATCTTCTCAGTTTCGACTGAGAGAGCCCAGCACTTTCCACCAGCTAAGAGAAATCTGACATAGTAAGTGGCTGGCAGTATTAAGCAAGTAACACACAGAGAGCGAGTGTGCAATGTTCAGCACACCACTGTGCCCGCTGCCAGCCGTCGCCTCGTGCCCTCAGCACTCACGAGGAAAGGCTCAGCTGACAGTGCAGCGGAAACGCACTGTGCGAGCCAGGGAAAAAGCCTTTGTGAGGAGACTGCTTTGGCCTTTTGAGGGCCTCCCCATGTTTGCAAAGAGCCTGGCAAAGCTAAGGGCTGGCTAATGTGGTTTTGTTTCTTGCTGCCACAAGCTACAAAAGGGAGCCAAGAGAATGCTGCGGCCGCCCTGCACCGTGTCCTGAAGCGTGATGCAGCATGGGCTGTATCCGCAGGGCCAACTGCTATTCACAGACACGCCTAACATGGCCATGAACCCCTACACCAGGACATGGACTCACAAGCTAAAACGCTGCTCGTTCTTTTTATACATGCACACAATACAAGTCACTCCCTGCTTATGCCAGAAGCTCTACAGACCTTACACCTTTGTGAATGGCACAGACGGCAGTCAAAAGACAATTTCCTTACCTTGAACTTTTCATGTCTCATGCTTAAATGTGATTTCCATGACTAATTTCTTAAGTTGTTTTCTCATCCTTTATGCAACTTGAGTAATTTTAAATTCAAAGCTCAGTCCAATCAAATTTACCATCTGCTTTTATTGGTGGCTTTTATTTACATCAGAAATAAAGAATGATGAAGCTGAGGTTACAGGTGGTGTTATTTATAGCAAAAGAATTAATCCCTCATCTATTTAAGTTCCCTGTATAACTGCTAATATAGTGTTCCTCGTTTTAGGTCATTGTCATGTGCTGCACTCCCCCATTTTAGCAAGTTGAATGGTGTGAGAGAAATGGAAAGAGCAGATAAAAGTGTTCCGGTATCTATGGATTCCATGGAGTATCTCCATGGAAGACTCTTCTGTTTGAATAACAGTCAGAACGGCTACTGTGAGGCTGTCAATGCCAACAGATTTGTACTAATACAGAAGCAATCTCAGTGCACCATCCTATAATTTTGTATATGCTGTTTGATTAATTATCACATAGCACCTTCTAAGTCTCAAACACTTATCAAATTATTTACTCTGAGCTTTCAGAACTAAGAGCAAGTACAGTTCCAATGCCTGTAAAAACAATTACTGGTCTCCTGTACAAAAAGCAAGCCACAAGCTTTCAACTCTGGAAATATGAGAACTCAAATGGGAGGCTAGAACACAGCCTTCACACTGAGCACTCATTATTAACAGTGAAATTTCTTTACCTTGTTTAAAATGAAGAATCTAATCAGCACAAAGAGGACTCCAGACATCAAGCCAGATAACAGTGGGGATATAAACCATGAGGCAACTGTGTTGAAGAAAAGAAAGAATGAAACATGAAGTAAACAGTATTTTTGCATAATAGTTAAGTAAGTAGTTAATAAGCAATAATAACTGGAATGATTGTTCAGTATGTTTACTTACAACTGGTGTCTACTGACACTTACGAAAATCAAGGTAATGCTATGCACAATTAGAAACATCAGCCAAAGTGTTTCCCAGTAACTTTGCAAGTTAGCAATCAAATTCATCAGGAAAGTTTCATGTAGTTTGATGTGGAGTGGACCAAGAAAGCCTGGTAATTTTCTAATCACCATGACCACAAATGTTGCAAGCAAGTGGAGAGCAACAGCATCTAGCAGGATGCTGTGCTACTCACAGGATAAAAGTCTTGATTTCCAAAATGCCATAGAAGCATCAACTGCAACGAATAATGTGTGTACATTTTTTGAAGGCCAAATTTGCAAGTGTCCAGGACTGATTTAACTGAAGTAGGTGGCAAAACTCCCACTGGTTTCAATAAAATCGGATTAGGGCAAGCACTCTGGAAATCTCATCCAGAGTGATTTACTGTTTGCAGCATGGTTAACAGATTGATTCTGCTGTCATTGCAAACTCTCTTCTGCTTTTGATGGAATTTAAAAAAACCACACATTGCTCCAACTTCTGAAGCTCCATTTTATTTCCCTGCTCTCAGCATCAAATCTTTTTAACACAGGGTTTAGGCAGCTACTCAGGTTACTACTACTCAGGTTACAAGGCTTCCAAAATGATACTGAAAACTCCTTCATATCCCTGCTTGGCTGTGCTGATCTTGGCAGTGGGAGGCTGTGAGTTAAACATGTGCTGTATGCCCAGCTTTTGCCTCCCTGAAGCTGGTGGGTGGAGAAACATGACTGTGGGCACTCACATGATGGCTACCGTTGTGGAGAGCAAGAATGAGGTGGTATGAGGTGCCACAAAAAGAATTAGAAGAGGAGAAATGTCACCTTGAAGCATGTCTCTGGGGGACAAGGTCTCCTCAGCTTACTGCTGAGGAAGTGCAACTTGTGATTTACGTCCTCCTCCACTGGAGAGACAGCGCAGCCCTTAATGAACACAGCATCAGTGTATCTTCTGAATGACAGGACTGGGGTGGAAAGTAAGTTAAGGAGGGAGTGCTACCAGCACAAAGCAGATTTTTGGGAATGTTTTTTGTGGGCAGTGCACACCATTTCACATGCCCTCATGCATGAAAGGAAACAGCACTTACCAATCTTGACAAGCTGCATCCACTGGACTCCCTGGGTGCCAATTGCCACCAGAGAAAATCCAATCGTAGCACCTACGATGCAATGGGTCCCCGATATTGGGAGTTTCAAGAATGATGCAATTAGCTGCCAAACAGCAGAACCTAGAAAAGAATGCAACTGTATGGTACACACAACAACAGTACAACAACAGTAACAATGTCACGCAGAAAATTCTTCAGCATGTACCCACATTCTTTTATGAGCTCTGCCTACACTTCACATGCACAACAGAGATCTCCTAAAGAGAGTTTTGTTCCTGTTCTGTCTCTAAAAGCAGACACTAAGTTCAATAGCAGCTTTGAGCACTGGATCTTATTTATATTACTAATAGCTCTTTATACTGCACAACAGTTCTGCTTTTCAGTACTGCCTTTCAGTATTAACAGCCTGTCTGATTCAATACACAAACTGCTCTGTCTGCATCAAGCTTAGAAAACCTCATTGAGAGCTCCACCTGGAAGCCTCCAAATGTGAGGACGCACCCACCACTTTGCTAATGACCTACCCATGCTCCTCAATTCAGATACCACCAGAGAAAGGCTCAGATTGAGGGGTAGGGAGTTTTATACCTCTTCTCAGTGATGTCTGGCCACCCAGAGTCCTCCATAGTAAAAATGGACTGAGAAGAGAATAAATACTCTCTGACTACCTTAATTTGCAGTGCATTGCAGCACTGGAAAAGTTCAGAACTGCAAAAAAGGTTCCATAGCATAAGGAAATAAGACCCCCTAACTATGAGATAGTGGCTAATGGCCTATAAAGTAAATGTGGTGCCTGGTGTCCCTGCAGATGGCCCAAGGAAGGCTGTTTGCCAAGAGTGCAGGTGACAAAAAAAAAGAAAAAAGAAAAAAAAGATCCCAAGCAGCAGTGAGGATGCCTTGTATTTGTCTTAAGTCTGAACTTTCAGTAGTTACATCGGACCACAGCTGGCCACCAAACCTTTGAGCATAAAGCTTCATGCTCCAACTCATTTTCACATTGCAAGGACCCAACATTCCCTGCTCTGTTTGCAGTGGTGCTACCCTCAGGGCAACAAAATCATTTTGGCAGTGACTCAAGCTTTCGTTGGATCTCACTTAATATTACAGAATTCTTAGAAAGATCTCTTCTTCACCTTAAGACTTCATAGCCTTAAGACTAAATCTTCAGGTTATAAGAGGCCCCAACAACTGCAATCAAACTGCCATAAGAGATCCTGTATTTTCTGGCTCATGACACCTCTCTAAACAGATCTCCAGCAGATACTAGTGATCATGCAAGGCCAGCATCCATCCTCAACTCCAACAGAAGAGTATGGTTTGAACATTTTGAAACAGAGCCATCTGCAAATGGTGATTTGCTGGCAACATATGCAGCTACGCTTGGAAGTTAACCAGTTTGTAAAACTGATCTCTCCCGGGGTACTATCCCAAAACAACTGGTACTCCTATTGCTATTGGAAATTCTAGATCAAACAAGGAACACCTGCTCTTTTAGTTTTTGGCTTCTCTTCCCATGTTCTAAAATAAAAATAAATACACTTTGAAGCCTCTGACATGAACTTAGGGTCCATCGAGTGGAAGTGAGGTGAAAGAGAAAACAGATGTTAACATCTGTAAAGAGCCAAATAAATAGATAAGCAATAGATATGTAATTACAAAATACTCAGTGTGAAAAATAGGGAAAATGCAACCAAGCTGCAACTGCACTGCAAAGGTGTGGTGAGAGCTGAGTTTTTTGTTGGGGGGCAGGGGGAAGAGGGAATATGGCACTATTTCTTATTTAATCAACTTCACCTTGAAAATAAACAGGAGAGCAACAGGGAAAGCGATGGAGGACTGATGAATGCTCTGAGGACAATGTGTGGTCTAAAAAAGTTTAAGTGAGCACAATAAGGAGCACAAGAAAATACAAATCAAGCCAGAGCAGGACTTTCCTCTGGGGTTTGCAATGTGTTAACTACCTACATCAAAGCTTTAACTCCTCTTTAACATAAAATGCATGTTCCAAATTTTCACCTTTGCAAAACTAACCTATGAAGCAAAAGGCTCATTAGATCTGTCACAGAGTCCCAAATTCACCAAATCATAGAACGGTTAGAACTGGAAGGGTTGTTAAAGATCATCAAGTTCCAAAGCACCTGCCACAGGCAGGGACACACCTCCCACTAGACCAGGTTGCTCAAAGCCCCATCCAGCCTGGCCTTGAACACTTCCAGGATGGGGTACCTGCAACTTCTCTGAGCAATCTGTTCCAGTGTCTCACCACCCCCACAGCAAAGAATTTCTTCCTCGTATCTTATCTAATCTAAATCTATCCTCTTTCAGTTTAAAACCATTACCCCCCACGCAATCACCACGCTTCCTGATAAATGTTGCTCCACAACTTTTCTGCAGGCTCCCTGTAGGTACTGGGAAGCTGCTGTGAGGTTTCCCCAGAGCCCTCTCTTCTCCAGGCTGAGCAACCTCAACTCTCTCAGCCTATCCTCATAGCAAAGGTGCTCCAGCCCTCGGATCATTTTCATGGCCCTTCTCTGGACCCATTCCATCAGGCCCACATTCTTCTTATGATGAGGGCCCCAGAGCTAGATACAACACTCCAGGTGGGGTCTCAATGAGAGTGGCATAGAGTGGCAGAATCACCTCCCTCGATCTGCTGGCCACACTTCTTGTGATGCAATCCCCAGGATTGGCTTCCTGGTCTAGGAGCACACATTGTTCATGTTGCCCTTCTCATAAGCCAGTTCAGACTCTTTACACCTGCTGACACTTTGGCCACACACTCTTTCCTCCTAGTTGTTATCTCCTAAAGAGAGTGGGTTCACTGCAGACTGCCCTAACCACAAGTCACCTGCACCAGCTTCTGGCTCAGGGTGCATTTAATCCTCCACTGCTACTGATGGCTCCATATCCATTCTCCTGAGGATCCAGTGCTGCGTGCCAGCCCTGACTCCCCATTGAGTACCATGCCACCTGCAAGACTGGGTTAGTACTCTGCTTTGCTAGTCCTGACTTAGCTGTTCTCTCTCTCAGTGGCATCTTAGTTGCACCAGCTGATGACTTGAGTTCCCACTAGGACCACTAGAACACTTGGGCAATTCCTGACAATGTGTTAATGCTAGAGAAGTACTACAATTTACTCCCACAAGCAACAGTCCCATACTTCCTAACAAACAACTTAATACCTTACAAATTATTACAAAATATTATATTTTAACATTTTAATCTCATTGCTCCCTGCTTCCTTGCCCAGAAAAATCACCATCTGCTGTTTGCTGCAAGCATCAAAGGATCTTCCAGCAACATCTGGAAAGAGAATACAGGAATACAGTGACTTTTGGTCTCTCCCAGACTGTTGACTCATTTAAGCCTCATCAAAATTCAGAAGCTAAGTCCATTTGCAAAAACATGATCATGAGGCATGAGACAAGAGTGGGGAGGGGGAGGAAATGCAGAGCAAAAACAGAAAGAGGAGAAGAAAACATCTGGGAAGGCTCCAAGAAAACACAGGAAAAATATCACACATCCATAGAAAAGTTGGAAATGGATTTGAGAAAAAAAAAATGAAATCTGCAGTTTGTAACTTGAGATTGATTCTGAGATTTAAAATGTGGAATTTCTACTTAATGCCCTTACTGGAGGAAGGGAATGCAACTGGTCATGAAGTTCACAGAGGCTTATGTAAATATACATGCAAATAAATTGTTTTCTTTGAGCTTCTGACCAGTTGCCTCCACAGGGGGTATCTGAGACTTAAAACTTTGCCCAGCCGGGATCAGGATGCCATAAACAGATGCAGAAAAAGAAAAGGACCCTTTCTTCAATGGGGACTGTGACTATCAAGAATGTGAAGGTCAGAACCTGCAGGTCACTTACATTTCAGACAGCATACGCTGATCCCAGGCACATGCTCGTGGGAAATGATGAAGCTATATCCAGAAGCAGAAGGCTAAATGATGCAAGTGGAGTGGTACTATGAAGCCACCCTACAGCTTGAGGGAAAGACCAGAAATTGGTGGCTGACCTTGCAAGGCATCAGCAAAGAGGAACTGATGGGGGTGCCCAAGAGCATTTGATGTGGTTTAAGTTGACAGCCTCACAGAGGGACCGTTTGGGGGTGGCTCAGGTTCCAGCAGTAACTTCTCTGCTCATCAACCCCTCTTCTTGGGCAGGCAAAGGTAGCCAACTTTCAGAGGGTTCAGGACTACCAAAAGCCCAAGGGAACCACCTCCCTGCTCTAACCACACAAAGCCATCTCAGACAAGTTCAAAAACCAGCACTCAATGTCCAACTTGATCCATTAACATTTAAAAAAAAAAGCAAAAACTTTCCTGCTTCCCCAAAGAAATGGAAAAATAAGCGCATGTAGTAGACCTCTGCCCAGATTCACTTATCTCACGTGCCTGAAAACTATGGGGAGGTTAGAGGGCGTAGGTGGAAATAATATTCAGGTTAGATTTAAGGAGGTTCAGAGAATAACATTTTTTGAGTGGAGCATCCCTTTCAAACAGAGGACAGCGCGACACTTATATAAAAGACATCACCCTGGTGTGAAATGGCACAGACTTGCCAGACTGAAGAAGTGGTGGTGGGATGGGCAGGCTGGCCCCTTGCCTGGGCTGCCTCTCCCACAGTGAAAGGGTTTCCTTCCTGCTGTCTCCTACTCTTTAAAAGCAGGTTTGCTATTGATTCTTGAGGGAGCTCTCCAAAAGCCCACAAAGCCTTCTGCATATAAACAAAGAGTAAATACCGGGGCTTAATGTTACTTACCTCAGAACATGCTATTTGTTCTAAATGGAGATTAATTTAACTGCACACAACAGCGCGGAACAGACTCTAAGGTAGTCTGGACTGCCAGTAGTTTGAGTCAGAAAAATTAAAAAGACCTTAAATGTGTGACCATCTATCTTTACTGCTCCTTTTAATTTTGCCATAAGCAAGGGTAAGTGTATGATTAACTGCAATCACTCAGCTAGATAATCAGTTTAATCCGTTTCGATTTTCTGTAATTTTTTTAATTGATTTTGGTAATTCCTTCTCATATGTATTCATGGCAAACTGCTATTTCTGTAGGATCTTCTGTACAGTCACAAATGCTATGCTTACATGTTTTCCATGTACCATGACAAAAATCTCCAAAAAAATTTTTTTAGTATCCCAGGAATATGATCCATTATGTGAAATGTTTTTTCTTCTATTAGTTAAATGGCTGAACCATTGAAAAATGTAAACTATCAGGAGCATTTAAAAAAACACAGGAGACTAAAAAAGGAACACAGGCCCCTGCATTCACACAAAACCAGATGTGCAAATCTCTGGATTAAGATAAGATAAGATGCAAAGACTTAATTAACAATAATCACAATGAAAAGGATGACAAATACACAAGGAATAGGAAATACACTTGGAATAGGAAATTAGTACTTACCAACCATTGCACTCACTTCTCCTGCCATCAGCAGCGGGACAGTGTTGTTGTACAGGTTAACATCAATGATACCTTTCCGAATTGTTTCTCCTACTTTTGCTCCCAGTAATACTGAGCCAGTGGTTTCAAAAATTGAAGCTAAAATGCAAGCCTGGCGTAAAGTAACAACACCAGAGCCCACAGCCGTTCCAAAAGAATTTGCAACATCATTTGCACCAACTGAAAAGGCTAAAATAAAAGCAATAATAAAACCCACAATGACCATCCACAGGTACTCATCCATTGCCATCTTTCCCCAAACTGTAGATGAGCTTCCCCTTTGCAAATAGTTAATAGTCAAGGCTGGAGGGCACAGTAACGGATTTGGAAAGCAGATTTCTTGTAAACAATGAGTTCTCTCTGGAAAGTGCTGGGTAGTGTTAGAATGTGAAGAAACTGCTAACTGCTGATTTTCAAACTACTATAAATACTGTTCATTTGGCTGCCTTCGGTCAGCAGTGAAACACATTCCATATTTTGCTCCAAAACTGGTACAACTGCGATGTTCTGTCCTGCAACAGAAAAAAAAAAAAGGGGGGGGGAAATAAAATTACAAAAAAAAAATCCCAAAAAACCCGAATACCCAGCAGAGCCCAAAACAATGCATGTTTTCAGAAGTAAACATGATTTAAAGCCACTAATGGGGACCTACCTCAGCATGTGACTGTTCTAATCATAAAGCAATTCAGAAAAGGTTAAAATTAGGTCACCTCCAAAGCAATATGTTTCTTGCAATATCACTGACTGAGAAAATCTTCTGAGCAATTTAAAAGGATTTAGAAAGGTTGGGGGTTTGTTTGTTTTGAATTTACCGAGCAGTGTGATAAGCCCTCTTCCTAGGAGGAGGATCCCTTTTGGCTCTTTGCATCCAGTGAATTTGAGACATGTAGAATATATAGAGCATGCCATACAGCCTGATACCCCACACAGCCTGATACCCAGCTGATGTATATCACACCTATATCCACCAACCTCAGCAGAGCTCTCACATTTTATCAGCTAGGGCCAGGGATGCACTCCTTTGAAAAAATTATTTTATCTCTGTCTCGGAAATGCCACTGGAAATGCACTGAAGAACATGAATATTAATCTATTGCTGTTCTCACAGCTTCTCAGTTACTGTAACAGCCCAATAATTGTGATATTCCCATGCATCCCTGCAGATCTAGGGAAGTCTATTAAAAAGTTTTTGAGCTCTCTGCTCTCTCCTATAGATGGTTACCAGTTACTGACAGGTTTATTATATTCAAACCATTGTTACAGTTATCTTTAGAATATTTATTTTGATTGTTCCAGTTTTATGATCACCTTTTGAATTACATCTTAATTACTCCTTAGTCTAATCTGAAAAAAAGTAAAAAAAGTCTGAGGTCTGAAAATGGAAGCAAAAAAGGGACAGAGAAAAAAGGACTTAAAAAATAAAACCTTCACCATCTAAAAGGCTTTTAAGCAGATCGATGAGGCCCACAGAGATGGTCAAAAGCTAGAAGCAAATTTGCCCAAAGCACATTTCTCTTCTAGACAGGCTGCTAGCACATCTTCAGCTAGCAGCTGCCTTGAAGACATCCCATGCCACCATCTGCTTGCCTATCCACGCTGTTTGTCTCCCAAAAAGCGCCATTTTGGTTGAGGCAAGGGGTCCAATGAACTTTTAGCAGCAAATATCCATTAGCCAATTCCACACATTTTAAGAAGCATTTCAAAAGACATGGGGATAATCAGATGAAAACCCCCAGGCACACCTCCTGCTCTCTCTGTTTTCCCACAGTTGCTTCAGTCTCATATCCATGGTTTCAAGACCATCTTAAATTTCTTTTGAGGAATCCAATGCAATGTAGGTTCTGCAGTAGCAGGAAGGGTCTCTGAAACCTCCAAAATAATGGCAAAACTAAAAAAAACATAAAAGCGATTTAGCATATTCGTAAAATGCTAGATCCTTAAGAAGGACCAACAGGAAAATACATCTATACATAAGTGTTTCTTAGAAAACCCTGAAGTTGATGTCAAGGATTGATGCTTTCTCTAAAGATACATATTCAGGAAAAACACATGTCCCTCTTTCTCCAGCCTCCAGACTGGTTGAACATCTGTCATTCCAGTGTTTTCCAGACATGAAGCAGACATCAATCCTTGAATGCCTTACACACTAAAATAACATCTCAGAAGGCCTTAACGGCTAAAAACATTTGTTTAAGGATTTTTATACTATGAGATAACATGTGAAAATAAAGCATCAATGCATTTTTGATGTTTGAAGACTTGTTGCCTTTCATAATTAATGAGCACTCAGCCCATTGAGTGGAAAAGGATATGACAGAGACTGAAAAGGCTCATATTTGGAAGAAACAATTAGACCTAGCACTTTTTTGCCTGTGAAGGAAGACAAAACTCCATTAAATCCAATCATTAAAAAATGTCTACTATGTACATCAGATTTTTGCTAGGAGATGAAGTGCTAGACTAGGGATTCCTTGATCCTGGAGGTTAATGATTAAATTCTTCATCCTGATTGGATTTACACAGTATCTTTGCCAAGCTAGCCCCTGTGCCTCAGCTTCCTCTCCTGAAAAGGGGTAAGGTTGACTGAGATCCACGCATGCATACACAGCCACTATGAGACCGGTCTCCTTCAGACCCACAAGATGATAGCACACCCTTATTCCCACCAGAGATCTGTGTTTTGTCCACTTACCAACCAACCTACCAATTTACTGTGGTAACCCAATCTCTGGGATGAGGAAGAGCAAGGGGAATTGTGACATTCCTCCACCGTGTTTGCCAAATCTGGCTCCTCCAGCCACAGCAAGTTCCTGCAGCTTCCAAAATAAACCACTAAGTCACAAGGTTGCCTTTATTAGCTTCCCTGGGAGCAGGGGGATGGGGAGAACTCCAGATGGTACCAAAGAAATTAAGACTTCCAAGCTCCTAAAACTCCTTGTGAATGCCAAAGAGTCTCCCAAAGTTTGTCAGGAGGGCTCTTGGCAAAGGACTCGGAGGGGCAGCTACATAATCTCCGTCCCCGTGAAATGGGATACACAGCCTCAGGAGAAAAGGATGTCTTCAGTAAGAAGTCACTCCTCCTACCATTTCATGCAAGGTGATAGTTCGAAATAGCTTCCTCCAAAACTTGGGAGGCTCAACTTGATGTCCATTGTGTTTGTGCAAGTGACAGAGCCAGCAACAGCCAAGCCTTGTCTTTAACAAGGTGAAAAACAAAAGAGAAAAGGGAATAAACACACGTTCAAAAATTAACATGCAGGCTAGGTGTTACTACTTTGAACTTAAATAACCACAACAGATGTTAAACGTTTAAAGAAGAAATATAAAGGAAAAAAAAAAGGCACAGCTCTGCTGAGAAAGTTTTCAGAAACGCAAAATATCCTGCAAAGTAGGCCAGTGACTAAATACAGACTGAATCTTGTAGCATGCTTCTTTCTAGAGCCCAAAATACATCGGGCATGCTCAGACATGCTGAGCTGTGCCCCCCATCACCTAATCTAACCCAAGAGCCTGTGGTATTTCATGTTTTTACTGGGATGAAAAAGAAACTGGAAAAAATGCCACAGAGTAGGGAATGGCAGACCACCTGGTCTCCACATGACAGGTGGAAGTCACTAGCCCCTTTCTCTCCTGCACCATTTATATTTCATCAACACGCCTCCATGTATGACAAATGCAATTCAACCTGAGCTGCTAGAGACTAGGAAATCCTCCCATTTACTTGTGGGACCCACACGTCCTCTCTGCCAAGGCCTCCAACTCTTCCTGAATCAGGCCAGACCTCCACCACAGTGGCTGTGCTGCAAACTTGGGCATTGGCAGGGTAGTGGAATTGTGTTAGCACCAGGGAGCTGCAGGACCTGAAGCTGGAGCGTGCGTCTCTGGTGGCTGCTAGAGTGAAGGGACATGCATAGAGATGAAATTTCAAGTTGTAAGAAGCTAATTTTTCATTAAGGCCCGATTTATAGCTAATACAGTTTTCTTAGTAGAGTATCGTACTTAGGAGGTCCGAGTTGAAGCTTTTAACTGTTTAAGTGGACTTAGAAACTTACAGAACTTACCCCTCAGTGAGAAAAGTCTGATTTTTGGAAATGCTAAGCACACCCCTCTGCCTCACTGGCAGATGATCCAGACACCCCCCTTGGACTTCATTTCACTGCTAGCCAAACATCTTGGTTTAACACTGTCAACACAAAGTGCTATTTCTTCCCTAAGCGAGAGCTGAAAACAAAACCTAGGTAAGGAAGCACCTTGATTCATACAGAATGACAAGTGAACCCTCAGGAAAAAGTCAGGATCTCCTGGTAACTAGGAGATCGTTTTAGGACATATTTATATACGGACATTTGCTAAGACAACTCTTCTGGAAACTATTCACTGTACACTTCTAAGCCTAAGTCAAGCTTTTAGGGAAAAAATAAGAGGAAATTTGAAACACAAAGTTATCAGTTGTTATTTTTTTTGCCAAACAAATTGCTGCTAAAGAGAACGCAGAAACATCTAACAATAGGGATAAAAAGTTCAATAAATGTTCAGGACAAAGTTCAGAGGCTAAGGAAGCAATCAGTATGCACTACCCACCAGCAGTCCAACTGTGCAACATAAAGGAAACAGAGACCCCACAGATATCCTTTTCTCTTCACAGAAAATTAGGGAAAAATATATTGCAATTGTGAAACATTGAAAGGTATATAAAGCATACCATATGCAGCTCATACTGTACATACATCATGAGATATGCAGCTCTTCTGCTTTGAGAAGTCGCCCTGTGCTGCAGTTGAAAACTTTCTCCTACTCCGGACAGGACAGAGACTCTGCAAGGCCCTGGGTTTAACTGTTTGGTTCTTGCTGAAGTATGAGCAAAAATTCAAAGATGGCGGCTAATGTAGCATTTCTCAGGATAACTCTTACAAGTACTCTACTTGTCATTATGACAAGACAGATGGGGGAGGACAATTTCTTTTCCCCTGCAGCCTTAAAAAAAGCAGACATTTCATGACAGAGTCACACTGAATTTCTACTGACAGGCAGGTTCACTTCTAATTACCAGTGTCTGAAAAGTCTGCCCCAAATGCTTACCAGACAGCAGCTTCTAGGACATTATTCTATACCTCCCTAATTTCTGTATGTTGTTCTTTACATAAAACAAATCTGTCAGGCTTCCCACCTATGTATACAAGCTCATACCAGATCTGGCATTCCAGTTTATTGGTACTAAACACAGCACTGCATAGAATCCGAGCCTGATTTGTAACCAAAGCTACTAACATCATTCACATCAATAGTCCTTATCGTTTCCAGTTTTTCCCCAGGCCACAAGGCCCGCAAATTATCTACTTGAAATTACTGATACTACACTCATGATAGGAAAGGTGGTATTAATTCGAGTGGTTCGAGACTAAGAACATCCCTATATGGCTCTAAATTACATGCACAGGACTTGTCACAAGGCCAAGCATGATGCAAGTTTAATGCTCCGGTACACAAAAAACACCCTAATGTTACTTTAAAAAAAAGCATCAGTTACCGCATCCACAGAAGCAGAACTATCAACCAGTTCCTCTTTTAACACGTTTGCAATGCGTTTAAGCATACATCATGCTACTACTCGATATGGAAACAAGGCTGAAGTTGATCACTTTCCAAGGACTCCCATCCAGTTTAACACTGCAGAGAGGGACTGTCACTGCCAGCTCCCAAAACTTCCAGAGGATGCTTCCTTTTCTGAGCACCTATCAACCTCTGTTCCCACCACTGAAAGGTCAAAAATGCGTATTAAATATTTAGCAGGAGATTCAGTTGCTGAAAACATTCACTAAAAGCACACAGAGAGCAGTCACATTTAAACAGCAGTTCTATGAATGTTTAAACAGCAATTCTACAAACAAGTAAGATAGTAAAGTATCAACAAGTCCTTCTGCATTTCCTGGTAAGTATCTTTTTCTCTAACTAAAGGACAATTCAATCCTTCAGTGACTGAACAAAGTCTTTCTAACAAGCAAGTGGTTTTTATGATTCAACACTACAGATTTTTAAGATCCATTCAGAGAAAACAAGTGTTCAGGGTTATGGACAATATTTTATTTAAAAAAAAAACCACCACAAAACAAAACCAAACTAAAACCAAAACAAACCACACAGAGAAATCTTTAAACTCACCCAGTATTTAAAAGTTGTTTCAAAAGAAAAAGGAGCTAAGTTCTTCCAGTGACTTGCCCTCCTGATTGTAAACACCGGCTGAAGTCTAAAATAGACATCCTATCATTCAGCACAGTCACATCTGATCATGCAAACTTCCAGAGGGTTAGAAAGAGGGCAATAACTTACACCAGGCAGTCCAGGGATAAAATTCACTCCGGCACAGGAGAGCACACAAGACAACACTGAGAAGCATCAATGCGAGTCCAGACTCTTATTCAGTAGGTGAAAATCTGCCTCCTCTTAAGCAAAGAATTCTGCCGGGGGTGGGCACTGATAAAACACAACACTGCGTCATGACTGCACTAGGGAGACAAACCAATCCAATGAAGCTCATATTAAAAGCAACAAAACGTTCCTTTCCCCTCCCCAACCACAGGCACAGACAAGAAAGAAAACCTCATTTTTGATGGCCAGATGGGCATTTTGGTGAAATCAGGCAATCTCTGAGGAGGCTCAGGTCTTCTATTTGCAAGCACACTTAATTCAAGTGCATGTGACAGTAGGGCAACGTACACCCAATTTGGGAAAGATGCTGCATGCTTTTCACTTTATCCATGTCAGCAGAGGTCTCACAGGCTACACAGACTGCAGAAAGTTAAAGATGTGCACGAGTTTTGACTGGAGCGATGCCTAAGCAAGCAACTTTGCTTTCAACAGTTCAACCTAAATTACCCAATCCAAATTCCTTCAACCACTTTCCTTTAAGTGGGAAAAAATTTTGCATGTATGTCAAGGCAAAAATAGTATTTGCTTAAAAGCACTTGACTTAGCTTTATATAAAATATTTGTTTTAATAGTATATAGTACAATTAAGCTATTTTATTCAGGAAAAAGGAACATAAATCAAAACTGCACTGTCAGAGTTTAAAAATCTGACAGACACAAATCTGTTTGGACATGTTCCTAGTTTATAAAGAAATTATTTTTAAATTTAACTTTTAGATTGTACTCTTTTCTGAGTCACTTAAAGCCATAGCATCATATTCCAACATAATAAACTTAATTTGGTACATTTTCTGCATCCTGAACAGTGGAGAAGTATGGAACCATTGATTTAGATTTGTAAACAGACACTTGGAAACTTAATTCTTACCTCATCTATTTTTTCAAGTTGAATAAAGGATATTTCTTAAAAAGGAGGCAAAAGTTTTCTAAATTGGTTAAATTCAGCTGCAGATGATATTCAAGGATAATTTGGTAAATCTGAAAAGTGCTTTACATTTCTTAGGAAAACTCAAATGGATTAATAAGCCTGTATCATCCTCTACAGCGAATTAGGGCAAAACTCTAGCTAGATATCTGCAATGAGGAAATGATATTAAAAATCCCATATTAAAAAAAAAAAAAAGAATTTTAAGTATCAAGCCATGATTTTTTTTAAGAAATGCTGACTCTTTATTTAAGGTCAAAGCCTAACTGCTATTAAACTTGCATACTGCTGCTAACTTTGTGAAAATCTACATCCCTCAAGCCTGGTTGCAAAGTCTTTCCTTTTCCTTCTGTGACAGCTGGCACACAAGTTTCCTAGTTTTAGAAAAGTGAGAGAGGTTGATACTTTCACATTGTTTTTTCCTTATGTACAAAAGTAACATTTTAACAAGAAGAATGTTAATCTTTTCCTGCAGATTAAACACATCTTAATACTTCTTTTGTTATTTTACAAGTAGCATCAATCGATTCAAATGAGAGGGATCATAACTGTAAACATGAAGTCAGCCTGTATTTATAGGTCTGGAATCCAAAGTTTTAAGGAAGTGAACAAACACAGAAACTGTCTTACAGCGTGTATTTAACTTTATAAAGTAAAACCAAAAAAGAATGCAAAATATTATTTCATGTTCTCATTATAGCTGACAAGTTGTTGATATCTGGCTTGGTAAAGCTCAAACCCATCCTAGATCTCCTTAAAGGATCGTTCACCCAGCCTAGAGTAACCATCACCAGCGTGCACAATCAGATAAAAAGACCATCAAAAGGACACATTATTTGGGAGTTATCTACATCGACTTCAAGAGTCAGAAGCTGCCAGCCTGACCTGTGGGAATAATTTCAGATCCAGGAGAACAACGAATTGGAACCATTTTGAGTGCTGCTTCCCATGAGCCAGTCTGACCACAGAAGTGGTTTCTTGTTGACCTAACCTTCAGAGCTTGGTCTACACACAAAGCAAAGGATATAATAAACAGCACAGAAAAAAGGAAATATCTTCAAAGTTTTTGTTCTGCTAAATCAGCATTGTGGACCTCAGGGACAGGAAAATTCAAGCCAAGATAGGTTGAGTTACAATTTGGGATACCACTAAAGAAGCAGCCAAAGGAAAATTTATATGACCACAAAATAAATTATGAGGATCAGCTTTTGGCAATGGCAGCACCCGTTTGGTTCCCATCAAATCAAATCAAATATTTGTAGATAATATATAAGTACAGTAGAAATGATAAATATTATATATTAAAATCCTGGTTAGATACCATAATTTTTTAAATTGCAATTTACTCTACTAAATCCACAATTGAGAGGTACCTGTTTGATTCAACAAACCCATGCTGCGCAGATTTATATTTGTTTAAACAATGTCATAGGATATGCCACCTTAAATAATTAATTTTAACCCCCCTTTGTTTTGCATTTCTGCATCAGCTATTTTCTGAAAGATGCTGGGTTTCTCATTTACCAGTAACTACTAAAACAACATTAATTTGCAACTTAATGTAAATAATATAATATTTATATAATATAATGTATATAATAGAATATAATGTAAATATGTAAAGGCCATTATGTAAATACTGGCCTTTTGCTGTCCAGATAGGAAGGCTACATACTTAAGCAATTATACTTATTTTTAAATACATATATTTTGAGTATAAAAAAAATGGGGGATCATTATAATTATCTAACACAAAAACCTGTAAGAATTGGAATCCGAATACCTATAAACTGCATTCGGTCAGAAAGGGAAATACCATAAAACATCTGCAAGCTGCAAAACATCACTCCAGTTACACTGTGCCAACTTAAATAAGGTTACTGACCAGCAACGGGAGCTTTTGGGCTTTCACATACCTGCTGGTACTCTAAAATTGGGAGCCATAAGCAGTCAGAACTGGCAACTTTGCCTTATCCATATTTGTGCCCCTGGCCCTGCCTGGGAACCCTTATTTCCCCTCAATCTATAAAGCAAAATAAAGTTAATGAGGAATAATGAAAATTGATTGCAGAGAACTGCACAGGTATCACACAGTACCTTAAAGAAATCCAGCTCTTGCAATACTCTTCTTTCTGGTTTTGAAGGCTCCCATGACCCCCTATGCAGTGGGGCCCATACACTGATCATTATCTGACAATCAGCCCTGAAGTCCTTGAGACTCACTGAGGTTTAACACAGCTTTACCAAACACAGCACCATTTCTGGTTGCTTCAGCAACTCCATTGTGTCTAATCGTTCAAGTTGGAAAGAGCCAGCTCCAACCAACAAAAGGACATCTGCTTTTGCATAGCGGACAGCAAGATCCAGCACAGTCTGTTATCTATAAGGATAATCTCCAAATAGAAAAAGATACACCCATGCTTCACAGCAAGAACAACCATCTCAGGGGACCCTCTGGAAAAACTAATGTGGTAGACATAATAATTAAGAAGTCACTTGGTGTTCAGGGATGGAACGACTCTTCTGCTCTGAGGAAGCAAACCATTTGGATGGGCTTTCTTGATGGCTCTGAACTGTCATCCAAGCCTCTTTGTCCAGCAAGCCCCCAGGCTTTCAAAGAGGACATACCACCCCATCTAGAAGACATCCATTCCTGACAGTTGAGGTGAATTGGCTGTGCTTGCATAGGCATGCAGGAAGACCTGCGTGTTACAGAGCGTGACTCTGCTCGAGATCGCAATTGTCTATTGAGCAAGTGAGCCCTGGGAAAATAAAAAGGAGGAACCCACAGTGGGAATTGTCGAAGGCCAAGGCTAGTGCAGAGAATGACACAGGCTCCGGGTGTCGTGTGGCCTGGGAGAGGCAGGCTGGCTCCAGCTCCTGCCACAGCACAAACCCACACTGAGCCAGGAGGAGTTCAAAGGCAGCAAACCCATTATGAAGGAGCAAGGCTTTGGCTACCACTGACTTTAGCACTGCCCTGTTAATGCTGGGGACCAGACTCAGATTGACTGTGACTCTGATTCACTGGATACCTAGCGTACTGTGTTCATACTAAGGCCAAGGAAAAGGGTGTACTGCTGCCCTGAGCCTCCCTGAGTTTAATCCACCATTTCCCCTCCCCAGCCTTACAGCTGAAGAAAGCAATCAGCATTGGCAAAGTATTTCTAAAAGCCCTGGTTACTGCTGACAACTCAAGAAGCATTATTCTGAATTACTAACAGACCTATACTGGTTGTACACAGAATTTAAAAAAACTGCCCATGAAATACCCCCTGTGGCAATCCAAAAATACACATTTTGTAAGTTCAGAGGCTTATGCAAAGATCTCCTTGGTAAAAAGCCAGAGTGTGGTTGCCAAAAGTCAACAATGTGAATTTTTCAGATAAAGGGAAACTGACGCCTCCTGTCCTGGATTGCCTGTCATTTCCATTTTGGTTGGGGTTTCAGAGAATAACCACTGTAGAGTCTTTTCCCATCAAGCCAGAAGAGATGGCTGGGGCTCCCTTGAGCCCAATGGCTCTCTCTCTTCAAAAGGAGCTGGAGTGAGAGTTGCAATCAACATGCCAAACCGCACTGGGTGGCTCTCACCGACAACCTCCTAAATCGGTGTGGCCAGCAGGACAGACAGCCAACTGCTGCTGAAATGAGCTAGCTGAATGCCAAAAGGAGGAAAGGATCATGAGCATAACCAAAGACAGGAAGGACAATGACACTCAGAGGTGCTGACCGGGGCTATGGAGATAAGTGGAAATAAATGAGGCCAATACATTGTGGCAGTGGAAATTCAATGACACCTGCCTACTAATAGGCCTGTTTCTCTCCCAGAATTCAACAGCTTACGATCTCTGTTCTTCATAGTCCATGTAATGGTCCACATCTATTTCCCATGGCCTTCGCTGCTAGAGACAGGAGGAGCATAAGGGTAAAGCAAAAATCTTGAGTTCCACCAGAGTCAACATGACAGCTGCTTCACTGTAGGCTGACAATGCTGCTGAAGCACAGAGGTGGCCAATAAACTTGTCACATTAGCTAGGAATTAAATCATTACCAATGCAACACAACAACGAATATCCCCTACACAGGTACTTGATTCAGCAAACACTTTAAGATGACTTACTTAGAGCATGTAGTCCTGTGAAGCAGGTCAAGAAAACCTAGGCTTTACCTTCTACAAAAAAAAGTTTCTCTCCACTTGGATGCTTCTCCTCTGTGAGAATGAGCACTCAAAATTATAGGAAAAGTGGACCTACAAACCAGCTTAATATAGTGACTTGGTCAGGGATCTTATAATCAAGGACTCTCTCCCTTAGAGGAGTTACTGCTCATGAAGACATAGCTCCATGTTTTATCTGGGCTTCTTCTAGCTTGGGAGCAAACCCTGGTAACATAAACATTTGTGCTTCAGTAGTCCAATGCCTACATCCAGGTGGAGCACAAAGAGCCTTCCCAAATGCATGGGCAGGATAACAGGACACATGTTGCTTCCAGTGAACTGATAAGTGTATTCATCTGCAGCAAGAGCTGGAACAGCTAGAATTTCTCTATTTGCTGACAAAGAGGCTATAGAGAGAACAGAAAGTCATTAAGGTAGCAGAAGACACTTCTTTGAGTATGTGACACCAGCCAACAGCGGCCGTGCCTAATGTGCCTTACCCTCTTAAAAAGGTGTTTATAGCTGAGCTGGTGACAGTGGTGCTTACAGCACCCTAGCAGTTGCCCAGAGGAAGAAAGATGGTATGGATGCTGCTGAGGGACCAGGATTAACAAAGGGGATTCTATGAGGAACCCTCCCTCTTCCCTGCCTTTCTGGAGAACGGTGAGAATCAGAGCTAGCTGTGCCAGGATCCTGCTATGCCCACCCCAGCTTGAATGGGGACTTCCCTAGACCTGTACACTTCCCTGGAAGAAAATGACCTGCCCAACATTGGGAATGACAAAGAACTCATACAGACCTCTCTGGTCCATACAAGTGCTGAGAGAAGAGCCATGGCACTCCAAAGCAGAGTGCAAATTCCCAGAGAGCTGAAGTATTGGTAAAAATAAAGCAAAAAAGCACAAAAGAGCCTAAAAAAAAATGAAATAAAGCAGGCAGGTATGACTCCTATGCCAGGAGAAGAGAGTCCTCTGGAGTATGGAAGCATATATAGACCACATTTCTTGCAAGACCTGGAAAGGACCACAGTCTACCGCTGTCATACTGGTAAGAAGAAAATCACTCAGTGTTATCCATAAAACAAATGATCACGTGGATCATCATGTAAAGAACACTGAATGCTCAGGAAAAAAAATATTTTAAAGAGGTAAACAAGCAATCCATAATTAATAAACATCTGGTTGTTTCTGGACACAAAGACCTTCAGAAGTCATAGAGGTAATTTCCTCTTTTATATCTTCTACACATAAATTAAAAAGGGAAAACCAATTATGTCTTCAACTATCAATCAGTTCCTCAGCCCTGAATTAACCAGATATTGAATTAAATCCAAAGAACCCAATAACATGAAGAAAACAGTTGTTCTGAAGCAGTAGAATGCATTACTACCCAAGTGGGCTTAATATTTCAATCAACACTGTCTCCAAGCATTTAACCAATTATCTCCCACTATTTGATTTTGTTTTCTTTAAATCTTCAGCAGACAGTGACTCCTTTGAGTCACTTCATTTAATATAAATAACTAAGCAAAGTACAATAAATTTGGGCTATATTACAAGTTCATTTCTGTCAAATCTGAAGTACCAGGGTTTTAAAAAAAACATAATCCTCTCCAGTTTTAAAAATTTCTCAACCAACCAAGAAGAATTTTCCATTATCCAAATTCATCCAGAACATAGACCACATTCAACCTGGGATACCCTGGTGTCACTAATCTAACAAAAAATTCAGGTGTGCAGAAAACCATCCTGTATCTACCTTAAAATACAATCATCAGTTACTAACACATGTATTTAAAATATGAAAAAAAATAATAATAAAAAAAAAATAATCACAAAGCGACCCACAGGCTACTCTACTAATCCGGGGATTTTGTTTTAACTGGGATTCTCTACAGTTTATTCAGAAAACACAAAGTAATGGGACAAACTCAGAGGAATAGTTCTCTATCAAGAAAGTCTTCCAAATTCACATGCAAAAACTCACACCGAGAGCGCCTCATGGTTCGATCTAAAGAAAGCAAATATAATGAAAGGAGTTATGCTGGAAGAAAATCTAGGTGAACGTAGAGCCAGAGGTAATATGAAGAAAACAGAAATGTGCAGATTTACTTGTTTCAGTCAACAACAGTAACTAACATTTATTGATTTCAGTTTCAGCAAATAAAAATCCATGAGAACATTTTTATATGATACAGACAATACTATCCCATATTCAAATTTCTATCAAAGTAATAACATAGGCCAGGATTTTCTAACAGTCATTGTGATTTACTTATCGATTAGCACAGTAATACCTATTTTAAAATATAAATATCACTAAGAGCAAATAGCTTTTGTATCCAAATGTAATTTAGCTGGTCAATTGTATGGAAATATCTGAAAAAATAACTGACTGAAAAAATGTAACTGTTAGCTACAAAAATAGCTGGACACACTCTCAGCCACTGTCTCTCTCAGCTGTTCCCTTTATATCCACTCTAAAAGTACTTCCAACACACTAATCATGTCTATTTAGAAGAAACTAAAATTATATGATTTCAAACTACTTTAATTAGAAAAACAGTCCTTTAACTACTGCTTTTACTCTTCCAACTAATTATATACTCTTAAAGGCCAAATATTCGGTCAGTACGCAAAAATAACCATAGCCTTTTATTAGGGGTAAAACACCAGATAAGAGTCCGTAAGAAAAATAAAGATGCTCTTTGCCTTTACCAGCAACATTGTCCAATATAGGAAATTATGTTTCATTCTAAAATTTTAAATATATGTATTTCAAAGTCTTAGTAACTCCGTATCACAGACTTGGAACTTGCTGGACTGCATGGCTACTATTTCCTTGGAAATATTTCACTTAACAGCCAAGTTGTTAAAAAAAACAAACACCTACCTTTCTAAAAACTCTCCCCTAGCTCAATACTAATTAATCTGCAATTAAAACCCCACAGCCCTGACTGTTCTTACCTCTATGGAATATTTTTGTGACCAACAGTCAAATAAAAAAAAAAAGATGGAACTGATTAATATTTGATTCTGACATCTGCCTAGGGATAGTGTAAGAACACTCAAATTAGAGGACTAGCACTACTTTCTTTTTTCTTTTACCTTTGCACCCGTCACACTTCATGTGCAAAGGCTGTTGATTAAGTGCCAGCAAAACCACAGATTTTCTTGTTTTGTAGCACCCATGGTCTGATCTTTTCCATATTCAATGTACGTTTCTACAAAAAATAAAAATTGGTTTCAAGTGCATAGCTATCTAATCCACAAATAAAAACTACAGCTATGTTCTGCTCTTCCTAAAACAAGTTTGAAGCCACGATTATATTAAAGACACAGATGTGAGGGGATTTTTCAACTTCCAAACAGAGGTGCAAACAAAGTATTACAATCCAGGGGCACAGGCAAATGAATAAGCAAGCAAACTACGTGATGTTTGCGCAGTGTCCTCTCAAATCCTGCAATCCCTTCTAGAAAGTCTGGGTCTACATCTCCCTCTTCTTTACTCATGTTCTTCTCACATGGCTTGGTCTCAGAAACTTTCCATGCCTGTAACGGAAACTTGAGCCAACTTCTTAAATGTATGATTTCTTCATCTCCACTCATCATCCACTTCTGTTTCTGAGAAGCTCCTCATCATGACACCTGTATCTCAAGAAGCAAAACAGGAAACATCACAGGGATGAAGCAAGGAAAGATGAATAATAATATGCCTCTGTGTCTTTAATAAAATCCCAACTTTCATTCAAGTTCCTTTTAGGAAACAAGAGTTCCTTTCACAAAAGCAAAGTTTCACCAAACTCGGTATGTTAGCATCGCATGCCAAAATTGGGGTAACCAAAGAAATCTCCCGGTCTGTACCTCCATTCCTGAGGTGACAAGCAGGAGAGCTGTACTGGCTAGCCTTAAGCATGGTGCAAAACATCATGGGGTGCCAAGCTCGCAGAACTAGTCTGCGGCAGCCAGCTCATCTAAAAGAAACCACTGACCCATCCACTAACATATCTGCTACCAGAAACAATGCAAGTTATCTTTACCTGGGACCCATTCACCCAAGTAAGTAGAGCTCTAGACCACACCTGAGATGAAGAACAAAGATGTAAACCTCTCTTCTACTTTCCCCACTACTCATTAATCTATGCAACTTCCACAGTACATTTGTGGTTTTTGGCAGTTAATCAGGTACCAGAGGAGACGCTCGCTCCCTCGCTACTACAGCAGTTTAACTACAAGGTGACGAGGCCGAAGATATATTAAATGTGTCTTTGTCCCCAAAATCACATCATAAAATTTGGGGTTGGGGCAGAGAGGACTTGCCTGTCTGTTTCTGTCATCCAAAACTCAGGATCAAGCAGACCCAAAGCCAACAGCAACACTGTTCAGGGTCTAACAACAAAAAAGCAGAGGGATGACTCATTCGCAGAATGGAGACACAGCCATTTTGTGTCCAAACAAGCAGCCCAAACCATTTGCCTGCCTCGCGACTCTGCCCCAACGCTGATCGAGGCGGTGCAGGAGAAGTGATCTCTGCAGCCTTCCCAGCCACGAAGCCTTGAGAACAGATAAGCAGGCACCAAAGCCGTTTGCCAGCCAGCTCTCAGTGAGGCAGAAGCATGAAAGCAGTTTTCTCTCTCCCTTTTAGGGTGAGGGCCATCTTTAAATAAACATTAGCACCAAAAACTCTTCCTAGCAGAGGCAGAGCAGACCCTACCTCTTATCAGCTATCATCTTAAATTCTCAGAATTCCACCTCCCATCTGAAATCCTCCTTTCTCCTGCACAAGCACTTGACAGCAGAATGCTCCATACAAGGGGCACACTTCACTCAGAAAGCAAGCACAGTTCTTCCCCAACTCCTCCCAGCAGAACGGCAGGCAGATCTGGCTCTCTTATGCTAGAAACCAGGGAGAACTATAAGCACAGAGTCCCATCCCAGTACAAAAAGTCTCGGCTTTGGTTCTTGCACACTGCAGTAGAGAAGATAACTGAGCCTTGGACAGTCAAGGCAAGAAACCCTCTGATAATGCTCTGGGTATTGCAGAAACAATAGCTGCTCAGTAACCGGACAGAAATGTACTTGCTGTACAGGGATTATATGTCAAAGCAAAATACATATTCCCTCAATTATGAACTCTTGAAGAAGAGTTCCTTACCCTCAAAAGTGTTTTGGAGGCAAACAGTCCTGGAAGCCTGTGCCTCAGTGATCATGCCTGCTATTGAGAAGCATGCCATTGCCTACTCAGGAACGGCAACTATCACAGGTTCCAAGAGCACAGAAGCTGAGGCAGCCAACCACACGTGTCCCATCGCTAGGTCATCCAGAACATGTCCCGATACCATCCAATTATTTTATACCACAATGATCCTTAATCTTATATCATGACGATCAGCGCATACAAGAATCAGAAACTACTGTTTCATTGTTCCATATTCATCATAACTCCATATTCTCTCTGAGCATTGTAAATTAACTGTGGACAAGTAATTCAATTTATTATTGACACCTTCACTTGTTAATCGGATGCCTACAGTCAGCATACGCACCACACAGATTACAAAACATCCAGAGTGCTCACTGTTGCCTGCAGAAAGAGAACTGCAGAAAAAACATTTACAATTGTCAAAAAGATCTGACACTGGCTGTCACCTGAAACAACCAAGGAATTTGCTGTTTTCTTTTGAAGAGACAATTTACTGGCAGGCTGGTACTTCTAACTTTGATCTTCATAGCAGCCAACACTGGCAGAAGAATTTTGTAGCTCAGTAACAAAATGCAGCAACCTCCCAGACTGTTAACTCAATTACAGTATTTTGGCATGGAAGCCTTCCCCTTATACTTTGGGGAAAGTCTTAAGATTAAACAGTGCATGTTTTAAAGGCACATGCACCTCAATTATTTGGTGTAGCTGTTCATGCACCTAATTGCTTTGACAGAAAAAATATTCCACAGTAACTTGCTTGGAACACTGGTATTTTCCCTTGTTTCCCAAGGAAACAACAGCTACATAAGCACACCAATTGTTCCATGCGCGCAAACTTACATTACAAGGCCAATTTCAGCCTAATCTGATAGAAAAGGGTAGAGATCTCACAGGTGCTCAATTCCTACAACAGGGTTGCAGAATAAATAACCGAGGCAGCCCCCGAGCAGCATGCCTTGTTCACAAACACCAGTGAGACATCATGTTTTGGTTAAATATACCTAAAAAACCTACGAGGCGGCGAGAGTCTGCTCAGACAGACACCGTGCTGTTGGGAAAGTCAGGGCCGCTAACAGTACTGCTGCGTAATGGAAAGAAAGAAGGGAAGATGTTTAAGATAACACGGTGCCATGAAAACTGAGAAAGCTGCAGGAACTCTCATCTTCCCTAGTTCAGCTGCTCACAGAGCTACTTTTTAATCCAAGGAGCAATACAGCAATACCTTATGTGCCCATCATGGTTCCATCAGCCATGTGGGCTGCTGCTGACATGCCAGCAGGCAACTTCTCAGAATTTGTTAAAGGCAACAGTTGTCCTCTTTTGCCAGTGAGAAACTGGACAAGTAGACATATGCTGCTGTACAGTTGGCCTCAGTAAAAAAATGCTTCTCAAACCCTTTCAAAAAGATCCTAACCAGGCAGGATAAGCTAAGCACTGCCACAAGAGATCAGATTGCTGGTCCATCTGTTTGAGAATCCTGCCTCCTGTGATCGGGACCAGATGCCTCAGAAGGTGGAACAGCTCAGGTAGTGAACAATGATGTAATTCACCCAAAGGGGAAATTCCTTCCTGACCTCATCAATTAGCATGAAGGTTTATGTACTTAATTTATTTTTAATCCTATTTACTGCAACTCTGGACATTGTCATTATATATATAAACATCCAGGTCTGCTTGGAATCTGACTAAACTTTTGGCCTCGGTAATACCATGTGCTATAATTATGCCAGGTTTCAAATATACTGGTCTTCAATTTCATTTAAACATGCTTTTGTTCCTGCACTATGGGAACTAGCACTGCTATTAACCACATCTCCTCCCCTTCTGGAGGCTCCAGCCTGGCTTGCACCATAAACTCTCGTATCATACAGTGCTCTTACAGAGCAGCAACATAATCTGAGGGCCTTTGTGGCAACATCTTAGCAGCAGTTACCCAGCAACTTCTCTATATGCTAAAGTTCTGGGATCTGCTAGAAGCTGGCAGCTCCACCAGAATTTCACCAGGCCCTACCCTCTTCCAAGTTTTGCAAGCTCATTTTTCTGATGGTTTCCCCTCCAGAGCTGCCACCCTAATAAGCAAACCGGTTTGTCCTGTGTTGTGCTCTTTGAACAGATACGGAACGTACCATGCTGCGCTTTTCAAGGTCACACAGGAACCTCTCCCTCTCAGAAAAGAATTCCCATCCCATCTCCATGCCTGGATGAAGAACAACTAGCATCCAACCAAGCAAAACCAATCCCATTTTACTCCCAGCTGATATTCCTGTGGGCTGCAGGTTACTCTGTGCCACACCGTTAGCCTATATTGTTATATACGGATGAGCTCATGATGTACTCATCGTAACTATTATGCCAAGTACTTATAAAGCCACAGTGCAATTAGTAACTGCTGTTTCTGCTCTCACAATGCTTGAAAGAGGCATGAGGAACAAAGCCACACCTTCATCCAACAAGTTTGGTTAAAAAAAAAAAAAAATTAGATATGCAATCAGCCAACAAGGACAGGAGATTCTTAACGTAAACTTGAGGTTCTAGATCCTCTCGTCTTCCCAGAACAGTCCTGCTTCCAGTAACTATTTGGGCTGCTTTCTCTTCACCCAGCCTCTGGAGCTAAAACTTTGGAGCTCTGGCAACAGGTTCTTAATCCCAAAGATTAGGTCTGAAAGTAGGTCTGGCTGATATCTCCTGGGAAGATGGCCCCCCAAGGAGATGATAGAGTTTTTACAGCATCTGTGAGAAACACCACACAGCCATCACTTTTTTACCGCAAGTGTTTTGATTATGGGCTTGGAACTGGTAAATCATGGCAAGCGAATACTTCTTTGCCTCAACCAAAAAGAAAATTACAGCACTTCATCCCTCTTTAGAAGAATCTTCAGGCAAGCAACTGGTCAAGAGAAAACTCCTGCTCCAGCTTATGGTCCATAAACAAATGGAGCTCTATAATGATCAAACCACTAACAGAACTGGTAACAGGCACCACTTCGCCAACTGTTAGCTCTTTAAGTAATACAACTACGTGCAACTTTTTTTCCTCAATTTGAGTATTATATACTGATCAGTCAATAAAGTCACAGGTCTCATAAGGGCAGTTGAATTGTCCCACTGCATACTTCTCCCTGACCCCCCCATGCTGTTTAATAGTTATGCAGCAGTCTCAGAAACTCTGTTCCAGAGCGATGATCTTAATACTTTCTTCCTAAAAGGACACGTACATTTTCCTGTTCTTCTGTCTCACGTGTAAAGACGATATACTGATCTGAGTACCTCTACACTGCTCTTAGGCAATGCTCAGACAGCGGCCCAAGCCACAAGTTTCAGAGCACTGCCATACCAAAATCTCCAGGACCTCTAATCAGCCATCAAGTGGTTTGCCTTTGGCATTTCAGGATTTGCTGAGGTTGAAAGAGAAGACAGTAATGACAGAGAACAATTCTCCCATCAGCAGTGGCAGAAGTAGTCTTGGATGCCTCGAGTGCAAGGCTTTCACCGCTTTGGGGTCATTATTGAATATGAAGCCAAAAAGATGTGATATTTTCTGTTTTTCATACACAATAGCAGAGTTTGGATAAGGAAATCTTTTAACAGGCTCTAAGGTATTTTTGGCAGCTAGAATTCTCAATCTGTTGGGCTAAAATTAGCTTTAAATAAATGTGCAATACAAGCAGTACATACTTTGCCTAAGAAAAAATCCACTGGCCACTTACAGATCATGTGAACTCGGTTACTTAGTTGAGCTAAGAACACCAATTATTCCAAGCCTTATCTGACTGTAGATTTGGCAATGCCACATACCAAAACACATGAGGAAAGTTCCTGCAAACAATGGTTGCTGCCATTTAACAACGCAGTCATGAAGAAAAGAGGTAAGGTTGAAAAAAGACTGAAAGACTGTGCCTCTGCCTCTACCCTTCTGACCCTCCTCTGAAAAAAAAAACCAACCAAACCAAGCAGTCCACCCTTCCTTCCATATTACAGTATAAAGAAATTGGAAGCCTTCAACTATCCCCGATGTCCACGAACCAAACCTATGGAAGATTATATTCTTACTTTTTTTCCCCCCTTTGTTTTTCATCAGTCAGTAACAGGGTAAGCTCTGCTCTGATTTTACTACTGGTGTCACAGAAGTTGGTTCTAATATTGCTCATCAGAGCGTACACCACGATCTAAGCAAAATAGAGTGGTTCAAAAATACCGAGTACTCTGTGCTGGGTAAAGTTCACAGCAGCTGTTCAAGTCCCAGAAAGACATCTGAGAGGAGCACCATAAATAACAAGATCACATGGAGTCTCCCATTGCACAACCAACATACATCTTTCCTGCTCAGGAATTTATGTTTCACACCCTACGCTGTCAGTCAAGAGTGTATGGCAAGTTATGCTTTCAGGATGATCCAGAGGATATTTTGGAAAGTAATACAGCCCTCCTGCCAGCCGAGTCTTTTCAAAATACTCCTTCTATTCCATTACAAAAAAAGACAATGTTTCTATAATCTTGTCTGAACCACAGTCTTTCTCAGAAGCAAGCTATATATCCATACATGCCTTTATACATCACAGACATCTAAAACCAGTTCCAGCAAGTCTAACAGCCTGGCAGAAACTGAAGGGGACTACTCCTTCGCACACTCTGGATCCAAGTTCTTCTTTAGAAATGAAAACATAAGGCATTTTCTCAGACCCCAATTTCAGCAAATCCCTGATTTCAGCAGCAAGATTTTTAAGATCATGAATACATTTTACTGTTAGATTAAAATTGAACCCCGTTCTCCTAAAACATCTTATTCCTAGGCCTCTGTGAGGGCAGAATTAATTTTCAAAGCAGTGTCTAGCTACAACTGAGAAAGAAGATACACAGTTATTCGATAAAATTGATTCTTTTTATCTTGTTCTGGAGTGGAGCCACAAATTGCCTTCCAGGGCTTGGTTCAGAAATTCCAAATTCGGTTTATTGTTTTTCTCATTGAGAACTAACTCCTTTTAGCAATTTTGTTAATCTTGGAACTTGGAGATATTTTCATTAAAGTAACGCCCAGAGTTTAGATATTCCATAAAAAGATCAGGAATTGTTTTTATTAAAGTAACACCCAAAGATTAGACATTCCTAGCAAAAACCAGGCAAAGCGCCTTCATTCTTAAAAAGGTCTTTAGCCTTTTCCTTGTAAGTACAGGTTTCACAGAGACAACCAAGCACTGAGAATGAGAATCTTATCAGCCTTTCTTTTTTTTCCCCTCAGAGTTGGGAAAAGAAGTTAATAAGGCAAGATTTCTCCTGCCTAGAAAGTCCTGAGCCTTTTGCTTTTAACATGTGTTGGTTTTCCCTCCTCCCTTCTTGTCTTCTGTTACAGAAGTAGTACCAATTTCCACTCCTCAACGTCGGATTTCTCATGAGACATTTGTGCCGGCTGTCGGGTGTTCTGCCAGCAGTCAGTATATCTGGTCATACTTGGTACCTGTCCCTTAGCCAGCAGGGAGTCCTGCTGACCCAGGTGATATCCATTTCTGATGGAGCTTGTTAGACTACAAGCAACTCTGTTCTTAGCTCTTAACTTTTAGGCCACAACAGAAAAGAGGCTGCAAAGTAAAGGATCTTACCTCCTTTCTCAGGGGCCTGAGGCAGTGAAACCTTCTGCTCTTCAGTGGCAGCACTGTCTTGAGGACAAGAACAAGTGCTGCCTTTTTGTTTGAGCGACTGTGTTAACAAACTAGGTGACATCACCCAGGTTCCTTACCGTGACTAACGTATAATTTAAGTGTTTGGAGAGGAAAGGGAACGCCTTTTGATCACTACTTCCGATTCGGAGCATAAGCGACTGCAACTGAGGAGTGTGCTTTGTCAGCAAGCCTCCTCCAAACACTATGGCTCTTTAGGCATAAAGGGCAAGGATATCAAGGAGTTAATAACACGTTTTCCAACAAGGTGCTTCTTCCCCAGTGAAGAAGGCACAGTAGGGACAATTTTCAATCTCTTTAATGTGTAAATTAGGGCTGCAGCAAAATCTTTTCAGTTCCTCCGAAAGAGAGGTTAAGTTGCAACATACTCACCTTTCTCTCTGCAGCGTGTATAATTTCAGCTTGCTCAATAGCAGCACTCCTGAGTTCAGGAGGACTTTAAAAGGAGTGATTATGCTCACAAAAGTAAGCTAATGTGAATAAACTGCCCAGGCAACAGGGAGACATTCCAGAGCCCTGTGCTGTCACCAGGCTGGCCAATGCTGCTTAATCATATATACAAACCTCAAATTACAGAAAGATTCATCATAGGATAGAATATTCTCAGTGAATAATTTTGCACTGTGCTGAAGCAGCTTCCTAGCAAACTGTCCTCAGACAAAGGCACTGGCATCTATTCTCCATTTTCAGAGTTTCTACTCATGTCAGCACTAAAAGTGGCACAGCAAAGGCTTCCCCTCAAGGTCTTCTCAATGGACCAAGAGGCAGTTTTGGAAGGGAAGTTTGAGAACACGTTTAGCACCACCTACATGTCACGCTGCTGAAATTTGTAACTCTTACAGCTGTAACACACGGCAGCAGCCGTTACAGGCCACGTTCTCATCTGGGCTTGGTGGGCACATGCCACTTCATACTATCTGGGCAAGTAACACTGGACTGAAACTCCAAATGCTCATGGCACAGGGGAAGATATTTTCACAAGAAGGCCGACAGAGCTTACAACTTCAGCTTTAAACACAGTCACAGCTTAGAAATATTTAAGACCCTCTTGAGCCTTGTCACAGAATTTATAAAGCTCTATCCAAAAAGCTCTGATTTTCTGTGCTGCACTGAGTATAAAACCTAGCCAGTCACATTTTAGTTACCAGGAGAGAGATAACTTCGCAGAATATTATAGTTTTTGCATAAGATTATAGAGTCATGGCTGTAATTTCATCTGAAAACTGCATTTACAAAGATCTGACTGTCTAGAAGCTCCCATGGAGGCAACAGAGTGGTCAGACTCTCAACAAAATCTTCAGTTATAACTGAGAGCAACTTGTTAACACTTGTTTGTGGTATCATACAGATTAAAAGTTTTAACTGCTTTGAAAGCCTTCCCTTGCATACTTTGTGTGATGAGACACCACTAAATTTATGTATCATAATAGCTTTTTTTAGACAGTCTTGAGTAAGCTAGTAAGATTTGCCTCTGTACACCATTCTCAAAAAGAAACGCAACTAAAGATAACTTTGGCACGATGTTTTTAACGGTCACAAGCTTTCCCTGTCCAAGCCATCTCATAATTCAGCATGAACAAAGTTCCACAACATTTTGAGAATGTTTCTGTGCATGCCTACAAGCCTGACTGCGGCAAATGAACACAAAAACAATAGAACTAGTGTTTCTACCCTACCGGCCTTTGCTTTTAGCCATCTATTTTTTACTACTAATTAAAGAAAGTACTTTATTTCTACACGCAACATCATGAGCTAACAAGTAACAATCACTGCAGAAATCTGAAGCAAAAATTCAAACTCTCAAAATCTGTCTACACCTTCCATCCCAAAGCACACTGGTGCAGTAAAACCAAAACATAAAACACCCCAACAAAACAGAGCGTAGTTTTGCTGGGACAGAACTTCAATAGCTGTGCTTAGGTTAGGAAAACAAACCACTACCTGCCTATCACTCGTGGCTCAAGGACCATTTTTCTAACGTCCTAGCAAATGCAAAAGGGCATGCATTCGCATGGAACAGCTTTAGCTTTGGTTGCTTCTCCTTAAAAACGCTTTGTCTGTACAAGAAAATCGGTGAGACACTTGCGCCGCTGCCCCAGGTCCAGGAAGACCAGTGCTGCCCGAAATTTATTTCTGAGCGCTTCGCAGTGCTTCCTGCCCAGTGCGAGGAGAACCGCGAAACCGCTACAGGCGGACGGGCTTAGCGAACGGCAGAGCTGTTCTGACACGCTGCTGTATTGCAGCGCACGGAGCCGCACCGGATGGCTGCCGGGGACGGTGGCCCGGGCCAGCGTGACAGAAGATGCGCCATGAAATAGGATGCCTTGACCGCTGGGGTCGGGTGGGCCGAGCGGCCAGGAAGGAGGGCTGAGCTCCCGCTACAGCCACCGCGCCGGGATGCCGCTGCGGCGCCGGTCGGGGTGAAGACGGGCACAGGAGGCGCAGAGCTCTCTCCCGGAAGGATGGAGAGGAACCCACCCAGGCGGGCGGCCCCGCAGCCTGCCCCGGGCCCTCAAGCGCGGCCGGGGCTCGCCCCGATATCCCCCTCCTCGCCTCCTCCGCCGCCCACACTCTCTCCTTAGGCGGCCCCNGGAAGGAGGAGGAGGAGCAGGAGCAGCCGGCGCGGCCCGGAGGCGGAAGCGGCAGCAGGAAGTGGGGTTAGCGCAAAGGGGAGTGCCGCTTCCGGGAGGGGGTGGATGGGGACACCAGCAGAGGGGCTCTGTCGACGGGTCTGCCCCGCGTAAATGCCGCGCAGCAGCAGGGAGATGGCGCGGAGCCGGGCCTTCCTACGGCTGGAGTAGCGTAGGGAGGGAAAAGCAGCAGAAGGCCTGCAGGGAGGCAGCGGCTGCGAGAGAGCCGGCCGGCCTGGGGTTTCCCGTGGGCCCCCTGCGCCCCGGCCCTGCCTCCCGCCAGCCCGCGGTGACGGGAAGGTATCCGGAAGGGCTACCAGCACGAAGGGGTAGATTGCTTCACCCAAACGGGCCCCTTTTACCCAGGGCGAACCCACGGGGCCGCCTCCTGCAAGTGTCGGTGCAGCCCGGGTCACACTTTTCTCTCCCCGTAGAAGCCATTGTGCAGATAGTTCTGAACGTGAATATGCATGATTCTTATCTTAATAGGATTGAATATTAATAGGATTGCAGTGGTATTTACCACAGCTCCAAGGCTTAATGTATTTTAGCTCAGAATTGGAGAAAACCCTTTTTTTTCTGGGCCTACAGTCCCAGCTCTGCGGTGTTACCTTCCTGCTCCCCACTCAGCCCACCCAGTCCTTCCTGTCATCTTAGGAATTACAGCATGATACATCTTCACATAATTTTCATGATTAGATGCTTTTATTAAGAAGTGATTTCTGCAGTATTCTTTAAATTAGCTGGTTTTGTGTTGTGATTTACCTAGAAAGAAAAAAATGTTGTGTCTCTTCCAGATAAACCGTATCTTTCTGTTTATGCAAATTTTTATAGACAATCTCCATCTGGCTGGGGCAGATTAATGTAGCAATCCGGCTACATGAAGATAACCACCTTTGCTATTAACCTTACAGCATTGGCTTTTAGGTGTCTTCTAGACATGCAATTCACTGTGTACTTCCCAGTTCTCAAAGTTTCTCCAGGAAAGGTTCACAGTATCACATATGCAACCTCCACATAAACCTGGAGAGCGGAACCTCTCTGCACTACCACCAGTGACACGCCGGGCTTGCAGAGCTCTTCGTTCACCTTCGCTAGGCAGTAAAGCCACCCTACCTTCACTCACACTTACTGAACACATTCAGCAAATTCAGCACTGCATGATCAAGGAAGAAACCGATTTCCAGGCAGACAGGTGCTGCCTTGCTTTCTTTAGTGTGCCGGTACCACAGAAGGATCTAATATCCAGGGTGCCCACAGAGAGAGAAATAACATAATACACTGGTAAGACTGCACTTCTCTACTTTCAGAGGTTTCTCTGAGCAGGTATATGCCATGTTGAGTACCTTCATGCTGAATGTTTCAGTAGGCACTTAGTTTACTTCACGGGGCTCAGAGAAAAGTTACTGAGAACAGAATTTTTAGGAGTCCCCTTCCTTTCCCCTTTGCCTTCAGCTATGTATCAATTAAGAGATCTTGAAAATAGCTCCACAGTGACTCTTATCATCAGCACTGGCAAGAAATCCTGAGTTGCTACAACTGTGGGCTTCATTCCACCAAGAGCTGTACGCTTTCAGTCTGTTTTGGTGGCTGCTGCTGTTCATACTTCCTTGCTGAAAAAAAGAAACACCGATCAACACCAATTATACCATTTATTATATACATGCATATATGTGTGTGTGCATGTATATATGTATAAATATACACACTTGTGTAAACACAATAACAATCAAGAGACAGATTTAAAATGAAGAGAATGTAATTTCACCACTTAGCCACACAAGGGGAAGTCTGACTCACCATATGGAACTGCGCCTTTAGTGCCTGGCCTCGGGAAGGCTTAACAGTGGGGTCATAGTAAAATGCCAGTAAATTAATGGCAGAGAACTATGATTCCATTCAGATCCTTTCATTTAAAAAGAAATAAATTAAAGACTATGGCTTCAGATGAGTCGAGTGACTCATCAGTCACAAAGCTGGTCTCCACATCACTCGACTCTTCCACAATATTCAAGCCACAAGCTAACAACTACAATGACTCAAAATTAATCTGGTTAGCAAGGCAAAGGGAGATCAGAGTGGTTGTGTGGTGGAACAAACATCAACAATGAATGCCAGCACGCATTCCTCTGTTGGAACAAAAAGGATGTACCTCCTACGGAATGCAAGGGCCTTTTTATTGAATCTGTACATTTAGAAGATGGTTTCAACTCATTAAGTATTTCTTGCCCATATTCCCTCTAGACACGCACATGTGGCAGAAGTGAAGCAAATACAGGTGTTTCTCTGAACTGGAACTCTGGAACATGGAGGGGTATGGAGCTCCTTCCCTACCTCCATCCTGACTCTCAACATCAAGATGGGAGCGAAAACACTTGTTGGTACAGTAAAATTCTCATTTATTTTCAGTTTATGAAGTTGAATTACTTGAGATTCCACAGTCGTCTCAACTTTTACAAATCCACCCATGTTTTGACAATATTCAGACATTCCCAGCTCTCTTAAACTTCAACATCAGACTCATTTTGGCAGCCGGAAGAGATTCACATGGCCGCTCCCTCACACCTTAGTCCTGTGACCCGTGCTCCTGCAGAGCCCCTGCTTACATGGTGCCAGAGGAGTGTGGCTCCACCCTGGTGTCCCCACTGCGTGGGAATGGGCCGGCTCGAGGGCACCCCTGCAGGAGCCGTCCCCAGTAACCCCGCAGGCCCAGGGGAGCCCCCTCTTTCCTTTAACTTACCGATGGAGTACATCTCCAGCTGCTGCCGCAGGCGGATCTTCTTCATGCTGTCATAGAAGTTGGGTTCGGGCGGCGTTTCAGCAGCTGGGGGCAGGGTGAAGATGCGCATGATTCTCCTCTTGTTCCTGCGAGGGGGGCAAGGCGGTGAGAGGCGCAGCAACAGCTCCACGTGGGGGCGGCGCAGCCGCCGGCCCGCAGTAGCCCTCGCCCCAACCCCCACCGCCCCCCACCCC
>VZTM01009672.1:0-32515 GCA_013400555.1 Jacana jacana | reverse complement strand
GAGCCGCCGCCTGCCCCCCCGGCCGCCACTGCCGCCATAGGGGAGAACAGCCGTTGGCGGGCGGCTGTTAGGGGCGGTGCGCGGGCGGGAAGTGACGTCAAGCGAGCCGCCCGGGCCGGCGTGAGGCGCCGTGCCTTGGCCTCACTGTCGCCATCTGGAGGTGGGTGTGAGGGCGGCTGTGCTGGGCAGCTCCCCCCACACACACCCCGGCTATATTTCCCCTCTGGCTGCCAGTCCCTCGGGGAGAGGACGTAAGTAGGTGACAGTTTCTCTCCCAGGCACGGGGGATGTAACAGCGTTTCCACCTTGCCAGTGTCTGAGGGGAAACGTGCAGGCGGGCTAGAGGGCCGGTAGCGGCGTGAATTCAGCAGCTCTGAACACCTGTCAGGCCTCGAGTCAAGAGCATCTTGGCCTGCCTGGGCTAGTGCTCTCTCTCTGCAGCAGTGGAATGCTGTGGGATGTGGCTCAGCAGTGCCTGGTGTTGAGAGAAAAAGAGGTTCAGACTGTCACGAGCTTCGAGCTTTCACTTTTCACACAGGAACTGAATGTGATACAGTGTAGGTTGTCAAAATAGAAACGTGACTGTCTGAAAAATCTTGCNTTTTTTTTTTTTTTTTTTTTGGTCCTAAAATGGGAGTTGATGGATATTCAGCTGCTGGAGCGACATAGCTTATGCCTCTGCTCCATACACTCCTAATGGCAAAATGCACAATTCCAATTATGCTTTGGCAGAAAAAGTGAACAAGCTTGCACTCATGTAAGCATTTCAGTTTAGAAACTAGAAAAGTTGTCTGAACTGCTTAACGAGTTGCAAATTAACCAGGTAGATGATGTTCTAACACATATGTACAAACACACTTATTTTTTGGTTTTTTTTTTTTGTACTGCCCAATGTGGCATGTATGAGCCACATGATAGGCTAGTTGTGCTGTCCTTCATCCTTTCCTCCTGCTTCTTTCTATCCACCTTTGGCCCTGATACTTCCTTGTACCATACTTTCCCTTGGATACTAGAACTGTTACAATGTAGACATTATGGATGTGGTTCAACTCCCTTTGCATATTTGGAATATGTGCTTATGTTGCAGTTATTTGTCTTCACTTGTCATAAGACGCTAAGGGGAAAAAACAACTGGTTTTGAGCTTGATTTATCTAACCTATGTCAAACTCTCAGAATGAGTCCTCCAGTGCCCAGGAAGTGCTCTGACTCCTTACTGAGTAGAGGGAGTCTAGATATGTTGTTTGGATGGCACTTGCTTTCCAAATGTCCAACAAGCCTGGGGAAACACCATCCTTTAGCAAGCCATTCTCTGAGTGCAAGATGTACCAAGTCATTCTCTTAATGTGCAATGGAATAGATTAATTTTAAGAGGCCTCACATCAGGGCATAAAAGGATACAAGTGAAAACGACAACATAAAAAAATAAAAACCTAAGGCACTGTTATCATGAGAAATGTTCCTTGCCACACATGGTGTGGGAAAGAAGAGTAGAAACACAATTATACATAATTCTAGGTCATTAAATTGGGATGGCACCCATGCTCAGAGCTGTGGAAACCACTAAGAGGGAGAAAAAAAAAGTCTGTCACACAACATGACACAAACCAGTTAATTAAGAATGGTTTCACAGGGATTTTAAACGGTTTCTCATGAAGTTAAGGCTTTTTGTTTGCCTTTTTGGTATGTTGAACTTTTCTGTTAAGAGAACTGACACCAAAGTGTTACCCATCTGTGGCAGAAAAGTGGAAGGAATAAACTGAAATAGCTCAGGTGCTCTTTGTATTTTGCCACTACCTCTAGACATCAGTTGAGATCAGGCTTCCTTGTATGGCATGTAGAGAAGTTGTATTTAAGCTGTATCTAAAACCACTTTTAGCATTAACCCTGCAGCTCTGCTCTGGACAACCCAGGAAGGGGCTGTAATGCCCCAAGACTCTGTACCTAGCTCCCCAGCTGGAAGAAACCAAGGCCCACATCCATAAAGTATAACTTAAAGTTTCAGGGTTTCTCTGCAGCCTCCAGCACACAGACTCTGCCTCACTCAGCAGGTGTCTGACTTGTTGGTTCAATTAAATGCTTGATTTAAGGCTCAGATAATCCACCTACCCACAACCTAGAATACGGGCAGAGAGATTTTCTTCCTCCACATACCTCTCTGAAGTTAGCAAATGGTAAGCAGTGGGTAGGAGAGAGTTGGGTTGAGGACCACAACATCTGGCACCACAGTGAGTGTGACAGCCTTGCAAACCTGAGAAAAAGGGGTGATCTCCCACTTGCTGGCCTCTAGCAATGAGGTCTGGTGTTGTAGGTCTTCTCCATGACTTCCTTGAGGAATCTGGTTCAAATACCAAAGTTGGTTGACCCTTCAGCCTAGGTTAGCTTGTCCTAGTACACTGTTTTTCCGTTTCATAGCTTGGGCTTCTGTTTCAGTCAGTCTCCTGAAAGACCTTCAGAAATAGGAATGCAAGCTGCTGTTGAATTTGGTCAGAGCAAAGTCAGGCCTTGCAGTTGTTGTTACATGCAGAAGAAATGGTGTGACCTGTCTGTACCATATATTACGTAAATATTGTACCATATTTATTAGTAGCTTGGGTGAGGTGGGACGGGATAACCAACACTTGTGCATGCTATTAATGCATGAGAACATCTGTTGTTTTCTATTTTCTTGTACTAAAGCTGCTCATATGGAAAGGACTGTCATTTTGTGCTATGCCTGTGTAGCATTTGACCTCCAGGATCCTGGCCTATGACCAAAGCATGTAGGCACCGAACAAATAATATATAATAATAGTATATGGCATTGGCAATAAACTGTTTTGGCAAAATATAGCTCATGGAGTCCAAGCTTAGTGGCTAGATTTTCAACATTACACACTAGCAAATAAGCCTGGGGAGTTTCAGCTATGGATCAGACAACCCCTCACAGGAACCAGCCCTTGGGGAGAACACATAGATGTGTGATTTAATTTAAAAACAAAACAAAACAAAACAAAAACCAACCCGACTGAAATCTAACATGTACTTGAGAAAAGCAACCACTTTAATCCCATATATTTATCAGTAGAATTGCTGAAAAGGATCTTCCAGCTTTACCAGGAAGGAATTCACTTTTCAGAAGTCCTTAGCATCCAGCAACTACTATAAATTTGACTGAAAGCTGCTTAATAGTATGAGTTTTGAAAATCCATTTACTTCATATCCAAAATGTGAATGCTGGAATGTAACAGTAAGTTTGTTCTTTTGAAAATTAGGGCCAAAGAATCTGTGTGTCTAGATATAAATATACAATTTTTAATGGATTTTGAGTTACCCAGAGCTAAACAGAATCAGAAATCATTGAGACATAAATATCCCTGTAATGTAAATATATTCACCATTTAATCCTGATAAATACTGGGTTATAGACTTCAGAACACAGACCAACAATTATTGGAAATGCTGTGGTCATCTCAAGTGTACAGAATTTCAATTAAAATAAAACCATAAAATCTTTTTTTTTTTTTTTTAAATACCATCTAGCATGTAATTTATTTGGTTGAACTCTACAAATCTATGCATTATATCATGCTAGAAGAACTTGAGAACCACTTTTTCTTGTTCCCAGGGTCTCTTGACTGTTGGTAAGACATTACGGTCATAATGATAGAATTGGTTTACAGTTGCAAATTCTGCCAAATATCTCACAAATTATATTTGGCAAACAGCACTGCCTCTGTTTCACACAAAGATAATGACCTGATGTTTTGTTTATGTGGCACCAAAGGAAAATACTGGTTTAGAGCTTGTGAGAGAACTTCAAAAAGTCTGTGTGGGATTCTAAACTTTTGATACACTTAATAGTTACCACAGAGTAACATAAACTTTAAAAGTATCCTTCAAAAAACAAAGGAAAAAATATGTTAAAAAGGTCTAATAATAGGTTGTGTCTGTTTTATTTCGTCAGCATTACACAGACCTACATAGCAGCTGTTGTGGCTATGCATGCAATACTTTTTACATGTGATGGCATCAAACATACAGGTGATGCCTTAAAGGCTGCTGACCTGTATGGGATTTAGCATTATAGGAGTGCTTTTAGGATGTATTCTGAAAACTACGACACAGAAAAGGAAATGCACTACATCAGAATTGAGCCACCTAAAAGCCTGCAGCCAGTAGGCAGTTTGGAAAGGAAAACAGCATCACCTTGACAGTGCTATTCTTTGGGTGACTAAGAAGAAAAAGAAAGGAACAGTAGGTTTGAACTGAACCTGGGACTCTGCTCTGAGACAGTCTATTTCCATTCCGTATCCTGTAGTACAAACCTACCTGGCAAGGGCTAAATTTTGTTGGGAAATTCACTGGAAATTTGTTTTGGCAACAGCATTGGACCAAGGGTATCTACCATATCAGTGGTGAGTCCAGGTGTCCTGACACAATTGGCACTCACAGCCAGACTCAGGCTGTCTGTCTGTGTCAGCTGACAGCACAATCAGCAGGCTCAGCTGGTATGTCCTGGGTCTCCATGTCTCCTCCATTGCTGGCACAGCAGTGTCCCAGGGGAGTTCAGTCTGGGAACCAGTTGCTATTTCCTGAGTCTGGGAAACAGTCTCTGCTCTGGTTCTTTGTCTAGCTGATTGGATCGGGTGGCAGCATGTGTTGTGGGATTGCTGCAGGGATAGCAGAGGAGGCAATGCCCAAAAAGGAAGGGCAGGGTGGTGCAGGTCACTGACCTCAGCAAAAGGATTGTCTTCTCCTGGGCAAGGGGCCAGAGTCAAGGCCTTCATCTTGGTGATGGCAGCAAAGAAAAGTCCTGGGACCACTAGGACCCTACCTGCCTTGACACTGACCACCTAGCTTTTGAAGCTTTATGAAGGACATGAGCGGCAGTAGCAGTCCTTCTCCTTGTGTGGCCTGCGTCTTTGTGCAGCTTCCTTGGGGGATACAATGGGAAACCTGGCAATAACCAATCCAGGAGAAGTATCTTTTGTGGGAAAGAATAGGGAATGTGATGCTCTTGATCTGAGCTGGAGATGAGAACCAGCCAGGAAGGTCATGTCCACTGGTCCATAGCTGGCTGGAGAGTGGATGAGGAGAGGGGTTTGCATGCTTGCAGCTGTGAACAGGCCTCTTCCTGCTCTTCGTCCTTTGATGTTTTCCACAAGACATAGAAGAGCTGCTTGTACAGAGGCAATAAAGCCACTGAACGTTTATCCAAGACTATCATTAGTGGCGAAAATCAAATGACCAGCAGAGAGAATTGGAAAGAGGTGACACAAATGCATGTGGGATTGTCCTGCCTCTTTTTCCCTCCCTGTGAGGCCTTGCCTCTTCCCTTTAAGGGAAAAGAAGCTGGAAATGTGGAAAGGACACAGAATTCATGCAGTCTTCAGGTTGGGGAAGGTGTTAGTGGAGAATAACAGAGAGACTGAGAGGGTGAAAACTCGTTTGATTTTACTGAAAGACTGGAAGGATGTGGCACTCAAACTTGGTCAAGATCGCTCCAGGTTTAGATTAAAAAGGACATTAAAGTCCACAAATATCATGGGCAAGTTAGAGTGGAGATAGCCCCTTCAACTGCCACGTGTGGCTCTTCTGACAGCCCTATCTATCTTGTTACTACAGACTCGCTAAGGCAAACACAGTGAGACCTTTTAGGGATTCATGGAAGTTTGCTAGCAAAATACTGGCTCAAGGGCAAGATCCCAGCTATGTTTGGGCATGAGACTGCAACTCCTAATAACCAACGCTAAGCTGACCTTCATGCTGCCACCTAGTGTTTCCTCATAGACAGAAACAACATCCCAAGAAGGAAACTTTGAAGCTCCATAATGCTGTATTCAGGACAAATATAATTTATTCCTGCTGAAGTACAGCTCTGGACAACACACAACCTGAAGGAGAGGGAATGGAGAATAGACATGCTCAATGTAAATGTTTAGGGAGACACCTTTTCTTAAAAAAAAAAAAAAAGTAACTATATAATCCAGGAACAGAGAGAAGCATCTACACAGCAAGAAAATTATTCATAACCAGAATTTGTCCTCATTTGGTTTTCTGTCTGTGAAATTAATGTGGCTGTTTGCAAGGTGCAAGAGCACACAACAGAGCAAGAATCCAAGCAGAAGCTTGTCTTAACTGAGAGAGACCAGCGTAAAAAGCTTGGCAGGTTCTTCTTGCCTGTCCTTGCCACTCTCATAAATGGTATGTTTACTTCATAGCCATCAGATGCTGATGTTTTGTTCAAGTATACAAGAGGTAACAAGTTATTGCTGGGGGCAAATGCAAAAAATTTTACTCTTGGCCCTTCAAAGCTGGATCCCTGGCTTTGAGGAGCTTTAACAGGATGCTTTTCCAACTGTTGCACATCTTGGATTCATGCTGGAACTCTACAACTCTAACCCTAATAATAAGTAAGTCAACAGTGCGTGGGTTGGTTGATGCAATGACAAGAGAGAGCACATTCTTTTTCACCCAGGTTTCTTTAAGGTGTTTTGAGTCAAAGTCCAAACCAAACATGAAGCAAAATCATTGTTCTCTTCTGGAGACCTGGACTTCTGAGCTTTGCTTCCTGACAACCTCTGCAGGACAGCTGTCAGGAAGGACTGTGCAAGTGAAAAATGGTAAAAATCAGATAATATAAAAAAACGGACTACCCAGAGAGAAAGGACAGCCATAATGAGCAGCCTTTAAAGGGCTCCTGCTGGCATTGTATGAAATCAGGTATTAATTTAGTCATTTGCAGGAAAGTTTTCCCGTTTATAATAAAATGTTGGCAGCAATAGAACACAGTTGCATTTGAATGTTTTATGTACAAACTGACTGCATGTTCTCAGTCCTAACCTAAGACATCTTGTTTAGGTCAACTATTGGCACAGCAAAGAACAGAAATCAGATTCATCAGATTGATGAATCCAAATTCATCAGATTGATGAGATGCTTCCAAATCCCCTCTTAGGTCAAAACTAACCTAGTTGTGTCAGGCCCTTAGGTCTTTCAAAAACCGAGTTCACAGAACAGAAAGTCCTCAGGTGCATAATGGTGCGTCCTTGTGTATCATTCATGCTATTCCTGTTTTGTTCATTGATAGAACAAGTACCTCCCAATCCCACCAAACAAAGCCACCTGAGGGATTAAGGCATCATTATTATTCTTCTCCAGCAGTTGGTACCAGACTGTAACATCCATCTAGCTTTCTCCTACACACACCAAACAAAAAAAACAGCCTTTCTTTATGCTTAGTGGGCTTCAAATTCATAAAAGCAGAGAATGGTTGAGGTCGGAAGGGACATGAAAGATCATCCAGTTCCAGCCCCTAGATACCTCCCACTAGAACAGGTTGCTCAAAGCCCCATCCAGTCTGGCCTTGAACACCTCCAGGGATGGGGCATCCATAACTTCTCTGGGCAGCCTGGGCCAGTGTGTCACCACCCCTGTAATTCAGACCCAATAGCATTATATACTCTCCATATAGGACTTTTATTTTCCAAAAGTCACATTTAGAGTTCATTGCTGTGGAAGGAAGTAATGTTCTCTTTCAGTTCCTTATTCTCTGCATTTCTATCGAGTAATGACACTCAGCAAGGGTAAATGAATGAAAAAAAGATACACTTCAGTCTTTTTCCAAAGTTCTCAAGGTTTCTGTGGATTAAAAATGTGCAGGAGACTCATTTTGCAGCTTCAACTCCAAAAAGCCCATCTGAGAATACCATGGAGCAAAGCTTGAAAACCAAGAGCATGTGTCTGTGAGCAGTCTCTTTGGGATCTGCTTGCTTACAAAGTGGCTGCATGCTTGCTGCTGTGGGATAAGGGGGCCACAGAGCAATGGTCATACAGCTCCAAAACCAACCCGGTCCCCATCAGCAGCAAGAGACTGGTGTTGGGGCTCTGCCATTGGGGTTCACCAAAATCTGGAGTGAGCTGGGGTACTCCTTTCTGAGTGACCACTGCTTTAATTCTACGGGAAAATGGGTGAGAGATTTGTGGGTGAGAGATGGGCCAAAGCCACAGGTATCAGAACAAAGCCGTGGGGGACATGGCATGGTCTGTGCTCTCCAGTCCTCTGCCACTCAGTTTAAGTGGACTTAAGTTTTTTTACTGTAATTTTTTAAAGAGAGTTTTTGTGTAAAAGTTGCACAAGAAAATATATTATTTCGTAAGGAACAAATTTCCCTCTGTACCCACATTTTCATTTCTCTCCCTCCTCTTCCAATGATAAACATGCCAATAGGAAGCTTGCATGGCTCCAGTATTGGGTGGATTAATTTTATTTTTTTAAATCAAAAGGTATAAATTCAGTTATTCTTTCATTCTCAGTTTTGGGGACAGGGATTTTGCCCTTCAGGCAAGCTAAATAAATAGGAAGAACATCAACTTCAGCACGTTGTTTGTCTCACGGTTCACTATAACATTTCCCTAGTACCAGGCATGGCTGCCTCATGGATAAGCAGAGTTAAAACTTTCCTGTAGGTGTCTAAGACCTCTTGGGCAGAAGGCCTTTCAGCCGGGTCCTTCTTCTTACATGCTGCATGGATGTCAAACAAATGCAGTCGCACAATGTCACTTCCTTCGACATGGCCCAAGAAAAAATTGGAGACATCTGGGATTTTCCAGATGTCTGTTTTTTCATCATAAGGAGGCATGAGGTCATCCTCAAATGGCACCTCTTCTCCATAGGGCCAACGCTGCTCAGGAGCCACAAACTCGCCCTGGAGCTCACGATGACCACATTTCACCAGCTTGCCAGCACTCCTGTTCACCAGAGGCAAAGCGTCCAGATCATTCACCAGGATGTGAAAGTCACTTGACAGGAGATACTGAGAAAGGACCTTGTCCAGGTCATTTGAGTCACACATCACTAAGGTGCCCAGAGGGCTGCCGTGCAGGTACCGAATGATGCTCACGTAGTCTATAGCAAGCATCAGCCTGCGATGCCAGGTGTTCATGCCCTTGTACTTGGGGATGTGGAGCGTTTCATTCAGCCGCCTCAGGGAGCCTAGAGGATGGTACTCGGTGAGGATTGTGAACTCCTGCTCACAGTAGCCAAGCAGACGGACAACGTGCTTGCTTTGAAGCGCTTTCAGCATCTTCAGTCCATGGAGGAAGTCCTCCTTCAGCTCTGAGTTGGTGAGCTGTGAAAGGACCACTTTGTTTTCCTTCCACTCAGAAAGGAAGACCTGCGAACACAAAAGAGACATGTAAGACGTGCAGAGCCTTCTTTCACCAACTGCTACCAGCTCCAGCTGATCTCTGGGTCACCGCTTAGTCACAACTGCAAATTACAGCCACCAGGCACAGCTGAGCCCCTAGGAAGGGCGTCGTACCTGTCACAGCAAGCCCTTACTGGTGTCATCATTACTGTATGATTTCCCAAGTTTCCTTTGGAATGAGCAACGCAGATGAATTAAATTATTTCATACCACCCAACCAGCCAGTCTTACTCTTGCCACGATTGTACCATGCTCCACAAGCGCTTCACCGGTCTCTGTGATTTTGCTTGTGTAGCTGGATGTCGTTGAGGGTCAGGGAGGTGGCCCAGGGTCTGGTCAGGCTCTCCTACCTGTTCTGTGCACCTCATCGGTAGCCACGTGCCCCTGGATGTCTACAGTAACTAGCTGCTGCAGGGGTAATTATTCCAGCAGTATGGGTATTAATTAGCCAGCAAACAGGGAAAGCTCTTGATCCACAGGAGGGAAGAACAGAAAACCAGACTCACCTTTTTTACAGCACCTTCACCAACACACTTGAGTTTCCTGACTTCCCTATTTATGGCTTCACAGGAGAGCCACGGGGAGCAGTTCCTCACTGCTCCCAATTTGAAGTGCCCGAAAGGGCAGAGGCTGGGGTCTGATTCAGCACGTCCCAAAGAGCTGTAAAACTTGTTGAGGTACAGGTAGAGAAGGGCATTAAGGAGCAGGACAGCTGCAAGCAGTAGCCCCACCGAGAGGGAGGACACCTCCCTGGGAGGAAACTCTCTCCTAACGAAGTGCGGTTTCCTTTCCATGGCCGTGCCTTCTGCATGCTCCCTGACAGACGGAGGCTAAGCAAGACCCCCGTCTCTGCCCGGGGATGAGCGTCCGTGGGGCTTTTTCATCGCAGGCCCCACGGCTGCCACGCAGACACCGCAGCCCTGCGCCTGCAGCCCACGGGAAAGGCCCTCCCCGCTAACCCGGCTTTGAGCTCGACGCTCGCCTCCCTACTCATCCTCCTGCTTAGAAAGCTGGAGGGCCTGGGCTGCCGGCCGCCCCGGGCAGCCACTCTCGACCCCGGAGAACCCACCAGCCGCCGAGNGAGGGGAGCGGGCCCAGGCCCCGCGGGGAGACGGAGGCAGAGCGGCGGTCCCTGGGGCGGATGGACCAGGCCCTGCTGATCGTCCGCAACGAGCTGCCCGAGGGCCTCCGCCTCGCCGCCCTCTCTGGCGCCTGCCACCAGGTGAGCGGAGCGAGCCGCGGAGAGGCTGTGCCGGGTGTCCGTGTATCACACACTCCCGGCCTCCGCTTTTGACAGCCCTGCCCCGGCCCTCGGCGGGGCTCCTTCGCTTCTCTGGCATCTCCCCGCGGCTTTGTTAGGGCTCTTCGCTTCGGGTTTGCCTTTGGGTGGCCCCGCAGTGGGAGTTGTTCCAGCCCCTCGGCATCTTCCCTTGTCTTTGCCACCAAGCAAAGCAGGACCCCCTAGCACTCTCCTTTGGCACTAATGAGTTCCCTTCACTCTCTCCTTCCACAGTGCTTGTATCAGGTCCTGGCATTCATCCCACCAAGCAACGGGAGCCTGAAAAAAACAGACATAGTGGCAGTAATGGTTGATACCCAGCATCCACTCACCCTGCTGCTCAACAGCTCTGTGAGTGACAGAGAGCTCTGCAAGTAAGTGGCCCAACCCCAGGGAACACCTGGAAAGCTCAAACATATATGTATTATCTTTTTTCTTGAAGCCATGCACCAATTGATTGCCTGCTCATCACTTCCTTTTTCCTGACTGATTAGACCTAGAGTTTAGTCTCCCCCCCACTGCTGTAACTGTGGCCTACGTTGTCATTGTGCTGAAAGGATCTAGGCGCAAGCAGGAGCTGGAATGGTATGTGTTGAGCCAGCATTTACAAGTGCTTGGTTTCTCTTGCAGAGAGTCTGTAGTTCAAGAAGACAGGTGATATTTGAGGCAGTCCATGTGTGGTAAAGCGTCTGTGTTAAGGGAGGGTAATGCTGGGCAAAGGCAGAGCCAGGTAGCTCTTCGCTGGATCACACTGTTAGGCCAAGTTTTCATCTTGCCTGTTCTACAAGCTCTCAGGCTTACAGTCCCCCAAATGCTGCGGTGGTACCTACATGTAGTGGTGATGGCTCAGCAAGTTTCATTTCCTTTATCCTTTGCAGGATTCAGTATCATTTTGGAGAGTTTGGCAATTATTCCCTTGTGGTAAAGACCTTAAGTACAAGCACCAAAACTGTTTCTTGTGACCTAGTCATCAATGAAGGCCCTATCAACAGCTACCTCCGTATGTAATGCTCTGTTTTCCACTTCCATTCTACAGCTTGCATGTCTCCCAACAAAACCAGTTTCCTAAAAAGCCCATACAGTCACTCATGCTGTGCTGAAGATGTATCATGGGCTTGCTCCTTGTCTCTCTGCATCTTACCTTCCTATGTTTTATACACCTGCCTTGAGGCCCTGACTGGGATCAGGCCTCTTTACATGATACACTGTATGACCACTAAACCCTTTTGCAGCAGGGATTAGCCCAGAAAAATTAGTGGGTGTATGTCTGGAAGGAGATATTTATGTAGTTAGTTCCCGTTTCCCTGCATGTTTATGGATGTATGCAGACTCTTCCCTCTACTTCCTTCTCTCTTGTGTTTCTCACCAAATGGGAAAAAACTCATACAGTGTTTGTATTTTTGTTACGCTTTTAATTTTAAACCTCATGTTGCTTTTTTGTTCATCTCTTTTCCAGGGCTGTTTCAAACTCTCATCTACATCTCTTCCATTCTTTTCCTTTTCATTGGGTTATTCTTCAATCCTTCCAGTTTTCCAGCTGTAAACAAAAATTCTCCATGCTTCTAAACTCTTTTACTCTTTCCCCTGTCTTCCTCATGTTGAAGCTGTTTCTAAACCTGTAGTTTCTTCTTCAGGATGTATGGCACATCTCTTTTCTCACCATTTCTGTGTCATGCAGTACACTAATTTTGCCTTGTTTTATGTGGAAATATGCAGCACTGAGCTGCACTTTGAAACTAGCCTGCTTTGTTGGTTTTTTTTTGTTTGTTTTTGGAACTCAGGCTGGGGATATGTATTGCATGGAGAGGACGGTGTGAAGAATGGTGGGTTGGGCTTTTTGTCATGTTGGCCAAGCCCAGGCTGCTAAGTGGTTTTGTTACATCACTTATAGAGTTGTGTTCTTCTCTTCTTCATGTAGCTATTCTCTTTGCTTTCCTGGTTTACATGGGGATCCTTGCTATCCTGATTGCTGGGCACCTTTTTATGAAGTAAGTGAACAGTATTGCAATTCCTCCTCACACGTGAAGTGGGGCCATGTTTGAAAACCTGTGTCATAGTGTGTGGTATAGCTTCAGAGTCCCACAAATCAGATCCTGTTGTCAAGTTGCCATGCACAAGTTAAGCTGTGATAGCTGTCCATATGATAATCAATACAGAGTGATACACTTTCCTTTGAGGGATGTCTTGCAGCCTTGTTAGGTTGTGTGTAGAGTAGTTACTTCAAGGCAGCTGATGTCCTCTGTAAGCTCGCACACATACTGCCTCACCTTCCCATAACTTCTTCCTGGGTCTAGCCCTGAATTGGCACCTCCGTGTGTGTAGCGCATGTAGCCTTCCACCCTGTGTACTGAATGACGTAAGTCACCCTTGCCTGTAAACAACCCAAGAATAAAGCCCGTGAAGCTGAGTTTGTGGCAGTGTAATTATGTAGCTGGACTTAAATGGGGATCCAGGTACTGGCTGAATCTCAGTATTATGTACGTGAGCTGGGAAAACAAAAGTAGAAACTGTCTCAACTTTTGATTTATTTATGCTGCTAAATGGTTGATATTAAGATGGAATTGGCCATTGTTTTGTTTTGTGTTTTAAACTTTTACTAATTTTCAGAGTCGATGCAGTCAGGAACTGGGTTTACAAGAAACTGAACCCCAGAGAAACTGATCGTCTGATTAATTCTGTGAGTGACCACAGTATCTTTAATTTGTGTTCTGTAGTGTTTTTATCTCTGAGGAACACACACTGTGTGGACATATGGGGACTTCTTTATTACAAGTCATCTTCTCCTTGTGTGTGTTCGCCCTGGAAAATCTTTTATTGATGTCAATGGACAGTGATATGTCAAGTGATATGTCAGAGGTTTTCATGCAAGCTTAGTGGATTCCCGGTAGACCTCTTGCAATTTTTCACCATCAGCTTTATGCCCTCTTTAGTTACCTTGCAGCAAACATGTCAGGGAAAATACTGTCCCCTTCTAACATAGACAATGTAAGGTAAGGGAAGAAATGCCAGCTTTCATGTCTGCATCCAGCACAGTAGGAATATTAGCAGGATCTACACTTAAATCAAGATTTTTCTGGCAGTGCTAGAGCTGGCATTTCTGTGTGAACCATGTTTTGTACTAGAATTTAGATAGATCATCACAGTCTGGACTAGGAGGTCCAAACCTGCCTAGAATCAAAAGACTACAGAGTAGAACTGCAGCAATTCTTGTAGTTGTTCATCTCCAGCGATGTTACAGCGATGACTGCGTCTTTATGCTATCACTGGGGCTGATCAGAGTGCATTAGGGATCTCAGCAGGGAAGTTTAGTTCTCTAATCAGTCTCTCTATGGTGTCAGACAAGTGCTGATGGGGTGGGTTGGATTCTGTTTGAGAGTCAGTTACTGGATCTGCTCAGCTCTGTTGTCAAGCAGCTCTCAGAGTGATGGCAAGCCTGTGGCTGATTTGGACTGGACTCAAGTCTCATCACAACCTCTTTTCACTGCATTGTTGTTTCCACCCTCATCAAAGGTGTAGCGTGGAGCATCTGCAAATATATTGCAACATGGTGGGGCCATGAAGGGGTTAGAAGTAGCAAGTGGGGAAACAAAAGGAAGAGGAAGATGGGGAAAACAAAGACAAACACAGTATGTGACAGTTGGCAGATTGGTGACCTCTGTTCCCTAGGGAGATGATGCAGCTGCTGACTTGCCCTTTTTGTGTCTGGTTTGTTCCCAAAGGAGCTTGGGTCCCCAAACACAACAGACTCTGTTAGCAGTGATGCCACACCACCTTTGTGGAGCACAGCTTCTCGGCAGCGTCTGCGTTCCCTGGACACATTCCGAGGGTGAGCATAAGATCTTGCTCAAAAGCAACTCTTCCAAGGGGAATGTACTCTTCCAATGGTAGTTTGACAGGCCATGGAAATATATAGCAGATGGGTGGTTCAGGGGAGTCTGTTTAACTTGGAAGATAGTCAAGGTTTTAATTCTTGGATTTTCCAGAACACTTTGCAGTTGATCTAGTTTGAGGAAACACTAAAGTTGTGGCAGAGGGTAGAAAAGAACAACATATGTTCAGTGTGAAAAGACTGTGTGAAGGAGCTTATTTTGGTTCATTGCCTCTCATGGTCTTTGAAATGCTGCTTCCTGTTTGGCAAAGCTGAAAACCTTGTACATAATCTTGTTTTAAAAATTAAATAAAACATCTCACAATCAGAAATGTTCTAATGAGGGTAAACATCAATTGTGTGGGCAAATATATATATATATATATGTATTTCATCGACATGATATTTGTGTGTGCTTTTGTTGTTGTCTTTTCAGGCTCTCTCTTATAATTATGGTGTTTGTTAACTATGGAGGAGGAAAATACTGGTTCTTCAAACATGAGAGTTGGAACGGTAGGGTACAATTGAGGCAGTTAATCTGGGTTTTAACTGCAGCAGTATCTAGAATCATAGAATCATAGAATCATTTAGGTTGGAAGAGACCCCTGGGATCATCAAGTCCAACCATCAGCCCTACTAGACATGGTTAGCATTGCAGCTGCTGCAGCAAGCCATTGCTCAGCTGAAGGCTAGGACACCATGCCAGTTTGCCTCAGCAGGGTATCTGGCCTGTTAGGTTAATGGGCAAAGCAGTGTATAGCCCTGTTTGTCACACAGTAATGGGATGGCTTCAGATCACAATCTGTGCGTAACCTTTTCATTTTGACACAGGTTCGTATCTTTACCTTTGCTGTGTTGTTTAATGACCACAGTCAAGCTGATGGTGCTTGGTGCTGTACAAAGCATGCCTTGATTGGCAAGCTGATGGGGAAGGGGTTGGGCATCATGCTCCCCTAGCGGAGAATAGGAAGGATCCTATTCCTGAAATCTTTCCCAAGATACGGCAATCAGTTCTGACCCTATTCTTGATGAACGGTTAAAGCAGTGAAGCAAGATGATTAGCCCTTTCTAAGTTTTGGTTATAACGTGTTTTAGATTTTGGAGCGTCACGTAATTCAAAGCAGCCCACAATTTCTCTGGAAACTCAACAATAATTCTGTTAAAATGTAGGGAGGATTCAAGATAAATAATGTGTTCTTTCCTATTTCTCTGTAGGATTAACAGTTGCAGATCTGGTGTTTCCATGGTAAGTTTTCCTGAAAACTAGTTCTTGTCTCAAGTGATTCTTCATGTTAAGAGTCGCATGGAGAACATTGCATGCACCTTGTCTGCATGTGGGAATGTAATTGGAGGGATGAACTTGTGTTAAACGGTTGATAGGAGTCTGCCCCTCCAGGTAACAGCATCATCCTTGTGAACCAGTAGAAGAACTAAGTGCTTTTGGCTGCCCCATATCCTCCTTCCTCCCCGTACTCAATATCCGTGGGAGGCCCAGGGTTACTTGCCAGTGGAGGTGCAGTGTCCCTGAGGAGCTCATTGCTGTGCTACTGTGTTGAGGGCAGTCAATCTGGCAAGATTCAAAGTTGGACTGATGTGTACCCAGAAATAAAATACCCAAGGGAATTTTGGATTAAGCTAATCTGTCTATACCAGAGAATGGTTTTATGGGGAAACAATTATCCCATCTGCCCCTACCACACTTTTCTAAAATACACACCAGTTGTGGTTACTCTTGAAGATGGCAGCTGGGCTTGGACTGTGAACCTAATCTAGAGCAGGGAGTGGGTCAGTTCTGAATTTGAATCACGGTTCCATAGCTTGTGTTTTACTGCTCTAAAGATGCTAATTTAATTTGGGGTAATGGATTTTTCTTGGTGGCATATGTATTGCTGCAAAAAGACCAGAATGCAGTTACCTTCCTGAACTTTATTGCCTCAGCTGACCACTGAAAAGGGTGGCAATGTCCCATAGTGCAAGCTCAGCTGTCGGGGAATTCATAACAATCAGAGGAAATAAAGTTGTCCAGTTTTACTCAATGCATGTATTTCTGTTGGGCCAATGCAGGCTACTCTGTTAGCTGTTGTGTTTGCTGTCAGGCACCTGTGGAATGAGACATCTATCAGCTCTGTTCCCCATCTGCTCTGTTCTCCAGGTTTGTGTTCATCATGGGGACATCAATATCATTGTCGCTGAGCTCCATGCTGAAGTGGGGAAGTTCCAAGTGGAAGGTGCTGGGGAAAATCCTCTGGAGGAGTTTTCTGCTAATGCTGCTGGGAATTATAGTTGTGAATCCCAATTACTGCCTTGGACCGTGTGAGTGGAACTTGCTCTTTTACCTGTATTTCTGCAACCATTGTTGCTGCCTCCTTGGCCGGGCTGTTGAGAAAAGAGCATCAGCCTTGCTCTAGTGTCCAGTTGAGTGGGGGCAGTTTGATGGTTTGCTGTAGGTTGCTGTTCAGTTCTGCTCTGTGTTTGACCCCTGTGCTGACCACTGCTTATCACTCTAGTGGTGACTTTCACAGGGTAATGATAGCAGAAAGTGTGGTGGCAGAGTGGAGGTGTCCCTTGTACCTGCAGGTGCAGTAGGTCTCAGCTCTCCCTGGAGAAGAGTAGCTATTGTATTTATGAAAGAGCCCATGTCTGCTCCTCTTTCACAGTGCTTGCATGTTTTCCAGTATCCTGGGATAATCTGCGTATTCCTGGGGTGCTACAGAGGCTGGGATTCACGTACCTGGTGGTTGCTGCTCTTGAACTCCTGTTTACAAGATCGGGGGCTGAGAGTGGGATCTTGGTGAGCTATGTGGGGAAATGACAAATGATACTGGAGTAGGGTTTGGGAGCTTATGCTTTTGTTTGGGCACAAAGAATATGTGAGAAATGATGACAAAACACATAGCGTCTTACCTGATGTGTAGTGACCTGGCAAATGCACCCTTCAGTGTCCCAGTCTGCAATTTATCACACCTAGCTTTGTTTATTTGAGGATTCCACCAATCCATTCAGATGATGCTTAGAAGCAGGCAGTCCCAAGCACTTTTGATTACTTTCCACCACCAAGGGACCCCAGGGACAGGCATCTTTCTGCTGAGTGCTGTGGCCTGTGTTTTGTCCAGTTAATTTTGGCAGTGTTTTTTCACAGCAGGGGAAAGTAATACTGCTTTTTGGCCTTTCTGGAGTCTGTTTTCCCAAAGGGCTTTTGTTCTACTCATGAATAAAAATTCCTTCTGACATTTCCAAGCTAAAAAACATTGTGGCCTTTTGTTTTGGTTTGTTTCTCCCCCTTCTCCAACTAACCAAGTATCTGGAAATGGTTTGTGAAGATGAAAGGTCTATTGGTAGAATCCAGTTTTGTAAGGTCAACAGCTCCCTCTTGTATCTGGGGAGCTGCCTGCCAGGAAGTACAGGATGTCCCCAAGGGCATGGTTTTTACTTGCCAGCTAATACCCCCCTCCTCCATTTCATGCAGGAGACATCGTGTCCGGCTCTGCAGGATATTCTCCCCTACTGGCCACAGTGGATTTTCATTCTGATGTTAGAAGTGATTTGGCTCTGCCTGACCTTTTTGTTACCAGTGCCAGGTTGTCCCAGGTAAGACTGTGCATTCAGATTGCTTTCTATGGGGCATCAGGCTGTTTTTCTTCTACAGAGTAGAAAACACATTTTATTAGCCCTAGAGAAAGAAGAGGAGAGCTTTTAGGCCAGCAGGGTTAAGGGAAGCATTTATCATGTGAAAAAACATTCTTTACTGTGGTACTAAAGTACCAGGTGCTATAAAAGTGATATCATTGTTCATTTATATCTAAGGAAGATGATCAAAATCTTCCTGAGGTCTGTGTACATCGAAGTATGATCATCACAATGTCATCCCTGTCTCTATCTTTGCCCCTGTAAGGGGGCAGCACCAGCAGAGTAAGTGGAGCAGCTGGCTGGGTAGCCAGGGCTGAACTGAAGCATTGCTGTAGGCTTCTGACACTGCCTGTCCCCTCATGACCTGCTCATGGCATTGCTATGATCAAAACAGGGTGCCACCAGCCAGCTGTCATGTAGGACAGGATTCACTGTGGGCCTCTGGCCCTGGAAAACATTGGGCGTTTAGTGTGTTGGGCTCGTGGACCTGCTACTATTTGGGTGGAGTGTACTATAGCATTTTGTGCCATAACCTGTTTGCTTCTGTCCCAGGGGCTATCTTGGTCCTGGGGGCATTGGAGACTTCGGAAACTATCCCAACTGCACTGGAGGAGCAGCTGGTTACATTGATCGTTTGCTTCTTGGAGAAAACCATATATATCAGCATCCCTCTTCAAGTGTACGTAGCTTTTGGTTTCCAGTATGAAGGTGCAGGCGAGCACTGAACATAACTGTCAGGAGGGCCGTAGGAATGATGCGTGCAAGGGGATGGAAGAGGAAGGAGATTGGTTGCTCAGGTGCCCTGTAACAAGTGTTTTCTTTCTAAGGTGATTTATCAAACAACAATGCCATATGATCCTGAAGGGATCCTGGGGACCATAAATACCATTTTTATGGCATTTCTGGGACTGCAGGTACCTCTTTTCTTTCTGGCTATGTGGTATTATGGGAATATTTGAAGGAATCTTGGAAGTGGGGAGGGAACTCGGTTTCTTTATTTAAGGCTGAGATTGGTTCTAACAAAACTTTTTTAGAGCAATGCTTTCAGGCTGACAGAGCCTGAGCTGAGTGTCAGAGAAGTGAAATCTAACCTGGCAGAAGGAATGTTACCGCATGCAGCACTGGGTAAAAATTATTTGGAAGGTTTTCAGGGGTGCGCTTGGAATGGAAGTGATGCCTGCAAAAGGAGCAGGCGCTCCCAGCAGGCCAGGGTGTGACGTGGCGCTGTGGAGAAATCGTTGGGGCTGACTGGGGAGTCAACGTGGCCTTGTCCCTTTCTGCAATCCTTGCTGAAGGAGATGGAGCTTGAGTCGCATTGTGTTGACCTAATAAAGTTGCTTGTCCCCTTCCTCAGTGTTAATGTAGTAGAAAAGGCACACCTCTGCTGCTGAGCAGGTTGCATTTACATGTTTTCCCCATCTGTGTCTATTTTTTGCAAAGAGATCCCATTCTGAGCTTTTCAGCCACTTAGTTATAAATGCTGTTCATGTTCTGACAAACATATCTGGCTCTTGAAGTGCAGTTACATTTATGAGCATTCATTCATTTTTGTATTCTTTTTATGTTAGGCAGGAAAAATTATCTTGTTCTACAAAGACCAGCACAAAGAAATTATGAGTCGGTTCATCATATGGAGCATAGCAATGGTAAGTCAGAGTCATGTAGCTCTTTAACAGTCATGTATTTTTAGGCAACACAAACTTAGTCTTTCTGAAACAAGTCGCGGTGGTTTATATAAACTTCAGCAACTTTCTATTTCAGGGAATTATTTCTGCTATCTTGACAAAATGTTCCAAAGAAGAAGGGTTTATTCCCATAAACAAGAACTTATGGTAAGCAAAGAGATACGACTTTCAGTATGATTTTTTAAAAGTGCTACTTTACCCTGGAGAATGTTTTACCTTTCTTGCATTGGGATCTGTCTGTATCACATAGTTCTAAATAATCTTTCTACTGAAAATGTGCGTAGGTCAATATCATATGTCACAACCATGAGCTGCTTTGCCTTCATTCTCCTACTGCTGATATATTACCTTGTGGACGTCAAGAGACTCTGGTCAGGTGCTCCATTTTTCTATCCAGGTCAGTAAAGTTGTGGCAGGAAACCGAGTCCTTCCAATTCCTTCTGCACCCATACTATCCTTTCATGTTTTCTGCGGTTCCCTTGCCTTTAAGAGTTGGAAATTAGAATGAGGTAACCTGGAGGATGCCAGAACGATTAACTTGAGCTGAGTCTTTGCGTACAACCGGGGCATTTGACACCAGATACTTAGGAGAGAGGGACTGTCAGGTCTTCAGATGAGAGCTAGATGCTGCTATTGCCCAGTGACTGCTCTCAGTTTGGTCTCGAGTTCAGGTCCCAGGGAGCAGCTGCCTAGTACCAAACAAAATACCACAGCTGGTTCATAGCTGGTTTTGGAAAGGATTGCTGAGACTTGAGTAACCTAATGGGAAACCTGAAGGCCTGTCAGCAGAGTAATACCACTTCTGAAGATGGGGAAGACAAAATCCCCTGGGCAGCTGTTTGGGTTTTGTCTCTGTGTTTTTAGATCAGCCTGTCTCCCAATGCATCCCACTGTGGGTTTAAACACACTGGGCTCTTGACAAACATCTGAGTACAGAATACAAAGCCACAGCAGAGGCAACCTTTCAGCAGCTTTGGTGCCTGGGCAGGAGGATGGGTAGGGTGAGAGCATGGTATCGTATCTCCGACCAGAAATCCCAGAGCTTTGAAGGGCAGTCAGCATTTGTTTGTAAAGGCAATAGATCTGACCAAATAGGTTGGCACTTGGCCACCATGAAGACAATTAGTACGATTGTTCTCCTTGTCAATAAAACTGCAGGATACTGATTCTGTTGTATTCTCAATCTAGCAAACAAGTTGTCTGTATTTCTTCTCAATAGACACTTTGGGGAGCAGAACCCTTCAGATTGTATTTGAAAGCAGACATGTGTGTCTTTGGGGCAGGTAACGGTAGCTGTTGTGCTTAGCTCTTGTTGTCTTGGTGCCACTCTTGTTTCGTAAGCCTGGCATGTCTCTGCCTGCTTACTCTGAAGCGAGCTCATACCTGCTCGTTCAGGTGGTATGACCTGTGCTTACTTTCAGGAATGAACTCAATCCTGGTCTACATCGGACACGAAGTGTTTGAAAATTATTTCCCTTTTAAGTGGAAGATGCAAGACAGTCAATCCCACACAGAGCATCTGGCTCAAAACCTCACTGCAACAACAATTTGGGTCATAATATCATACATACTTTACAGGAGAAGGATATTCTGGAAAATCTGATAGAGGTGGTCAAGGTGGAACAGGCCTGAATTCTGACGGGGCAAGCGCATAAGGTGGATTAGCTTGAAACACTGCCACTGGTGCTAGGCTGTGTTACTGAAAAGGGATACTAGTTAAGTTTACAGTGTTACACAAATTGTCCTCAAGACGTTTATGTAACTTTAGGGACAGTATTTTCCTGTTTAGCAAAAACTTACTCCTCTGCTGCAGTTGCTCTCCTTTTGCTTTCTGTATATTATAATTATTTTACTGATCTCCTCCCTTCATATAGAGAAACTGAACATATTGCAACAGTTGGGCTCGTTGGTGCTTACAAAGGGAACTAGAAGGGATCTGGGTGGGGACTGCAGTAACAGTTGTTGCATCTGACAAGCCACCCCCTAACTCACCTGGTCTGGGCTTTGTATATACCCTGGGCACCTGCTGCATGCCTGTGCCACACCGGCTACTGGCACACATTTAACTTGGCCATCTTTTTGAACTGGGGGCACTGGCAGCATCCTAAGCCCTGCCCTTGGATCGGCAGCACAGTGACTGTCTGGGAAAACTCAAGGGCACTTCGCTTCGTTGTGTTCTTCCACTTTGGTCTTGGATCAAAACCTTAGGTTTAGGATCCTCCTGCAGCCTGCTACCAAAGATCTCTTCTGTTGGCTTAATAATCGGCCTGCTGCTGCTACAGGTTTAGCAGCCTGGCTGTGCGTGGTCTGGGCCGTTGCAGTAAACACTTGTAGCATGGATGAGCTCCAGGTTTCACATGCAGCACTCTAAGAGTGCAGAAAGGCCAGTTCCTATTGAGTTTGTATAATCACTTGGACATTACCAAAGTTCAATCAAAGCAATCCTCTTTATAAATGGATCTACAAAAGGACCCTGAATCTGAAAACCAGCAGAATCTGAAACCCAGGCAGAATCCAGCCATAAATGAAGAGATAGCAGACCAATTAATAGTTCTGAAAATTCAGGGAATTCACTCACGCTGTGATTTCCAAATTAGCACTAATAAAAAGCCTGAAATACCCTGCTGTGTTCTCTGTGTATGTATAAAGACAGAAAGAACAATGTTACAGAAAAAAATCCAGAACAAATAGGACATGACAGAAGACTTCTTAAACAAAGATTTATTTATAAAGTTTGATCTACCCACATAAGAAAACTGAGCAGTGAACAAACACTGAATAGTGTTTGTGTACTGCAGAACCTGTAACTCACAGGTACCTTCTGTGATTCAAGTGCCACTTCCACTGCCATGCTGCTGTTCATAACATTAAGAGCCTTCTTCTCTCTCCCTAAGAGACGTGGCATCAGGACCCGGTCCATTCAAGCAAGTGTCTGAAGCAGCAGTATTTTCTCATTGATGCAGAACCTATGCAGGACCACCATGAGATTCTCCCCACAGCGCGAGACCTGGCGCTCCATGGCCAGGCGGAAATCTTCTTTCACTCCTTTAGTTATCCCTCGGGTAACTGTGTGATGCCTTAAGCCATGAAGGAAAGAGAGACAGGAAAAAAATTAAGAGTTATCTGGTGCACCACAGGAATTTAAAAGGTGCTGCGTGTCACTTATCTGCTGTCCACACCCAAATAGACCTTGCTATGCTGGTTTTTAAAGATCATGTGTTTAGTAGCTTACAAGTCTTTCAACAGCAGTTCCATGAAAGGCCATGTTCTCTCTCACTCCTTTGAGTGTCTGGGAGGAAAAAAACGTTTCTGTTCCGGTTCCCAGGAAAATCCATTCTCTTAACCCAGCACGTACAGAGGTCTCCTTGCCTGGGGAGGGGAATATTTTTATTCTCTCTACCTTTGCTGCCCAGGCCACGTTCTCCTTGTAATCACTTCTATACATGTGTGGGGTTGGAAGAATGAAAAGATGAACCTGCTTTCTCTGGAGGACGGGGATGGACAGCTGCCACCATGAAGAGCAGAGGGCATCTTGTGCCAGTAAGAAAGTGCAGGAAGGAGTTATATAATCCTGTGGGCACTGATAACTCTTTGACTAATGAAAGGCACAGTGAACATTTCAGAGGCCAACACAAAGCCCAGATAAAGCCAGGCTGTGAGTGGGTGTCAGCAGAAGCCAGCTCTTGTGGAGATACTAGACACCAGGCAGGGATTACATTTACTCTCAGCAGAAGTTCAGGACTTGTTTTCAAACAGAACAAAGGTCCAGCTATTGAGCAAGATAAAGCAATGCTGGCTGGGGAAACTCTGGGGATACTGCTCTGCTAAAAGCCCTTCTTATGAACAGTTCTTTGTCCTCACACTGGCCTGTAGCACTTGGTAGTTAACAATCTTGTCCTCAAAACAATGTTTTGCAGCACCAAAGCACTACGCTTCACTTGCACTGCTCCAGAACTGGGTAAGTAAGATCACAAGACTTTGTAACATTTACTTGCCAGCCCTACTTGGGAAGCAAAGCAAAAGATAGGCCCTGAAATAAGAGCCCTGGCACTACTAAAGGACCATCATAAATTAAATTAGAGAGAAAAGCATAACGCTAACATTGAGACAAGTCCCGAGTCATGGGCAAGAAGGAAAGAGCTGAACCAAACCAAGCAAGCATACTGAAAGACAGAAAGAAAATAAAAAATAAAGGGTAAGGGTACCTATGCCAATCCAGGGATGCTGGAAATGAGAAAGGGAAAATCCTGGGAATTACCCTCACAACCCCCAGCCTCACTTAAATTAGCAAGTCCAGCGTTTGAGAAGAGACTTCTTTGCCAAAAAAGCAGAGACTTCTGTAACAGGTGGAAAAGGTAAGGAGATTAGCCTGGAGATGACTGGGCCACATGTTGACAAACTAGGCTGAGTGAAGCAAAACTGCACTGAAAAGACTTCAGTATATTCAGAGGTTATGGGATAAGCCCTCTTTTCCATCTTTACTGTCTTAAACATTGCTGGCAGCTGAGTGCTATGGTCAGTCACACCCTAAAGGAGGATATAGGAGCCACAGCTACTGAACAAGCCAGCAGCACTTTTGAAGATGTGTGTCATGTACCAGCTGGGAAACAGAAAACACAATTCAGAACAACTTAAATGACAAAAAGTAGCTACAAATGGATCCAGTAACCAGTGTCTTGAAAAGAAAGGGTTACACTCTGGCTAATACAGGATTGAACACCGGTGTCATTGAGAGGGATTTCTACATTTTTGTTTAAATTCAACAGTGATTATTAAATTGAAAGGACACGGATACTGGCAACTTATGGGAAAAAGAAAAATAAATGTTATAATAGAACAACATGGTTTGCCAGGCAATGTAGGCACAAATGGAGGGGAAAAAAAAAAAAAAAAGATAAATACTGAGTAACAAATTGCTGAAAACCATGGGCAGTAAAACATGTTGACAAAACACAGCACACTATGAGTGGGGTTTTTCCACTTGGTACCTGTCAGCAGTCTGTATGCTGGGCTGTAGCACAGGTATGAATTCCTGCTGCAGTAACCCCATGGGAGGGCTAGAAGTCCTTTAAAAAACAGCAAATAGCAGCATTCAAACACCCACACACCAACTCCCCCTCTGGTGCAACACAACGCTCCAGAAAAAGGAGCAACAAAGGAGTAGGGTGAGACCACGTAGCAGTATGACCACTGAGGGGCCGAAGGGGTGCAGGACCCTAAGAGCTTCAAACATGCAAATAACCCCAGGTCTCACTGCCAGGCTGTTCTGCAACTGTGGTCTCAATCTATACACATACTTTTGGACAGTTACACCAGGAGAAAGGACAGCGGCAGGTGCAAAAACTATATCCAGTTGTACTACGATGAACTGTTGTAGCTCTTCCTGGGAAGCGTGTCAATCAGGAGAGACGTAACCAGCAGAGCACTGCAGATACCACAGCTTCCCTGCAGAGCCAGCAGGAGCGCACCAGCAAACTGGGAAAGCCCACAAACTGGAGTTAAGGGATTTGCTGCTGAGCCCAAGCCGAATGCATGCACAGCAGGTATCAGCCAAGTTGAGTACATAACAGTGTTTGGCACAGGTTGCCTAAGTATCTTTTCATTAGCCCACAGATGGCCTTTTTAACGTTTTCAAGTTCAAACTGCACACAAAAATGGCTGTTGGAGGATGGCACACCAGAGCACAAACGCCCACTCAGAGCAACCTCCCGTTTATGACCAGGACCACAACAACTAGCTACCAAAAGGTCTCTCAGCTGAAAGACAGTTTCTCTTCTTTGTGAAGTCCTTATCTCTGTTTGCCATCGATAACACAAACTAATAACCTCACACACCCAGCCTACAGCAAATCCAGTGGCCCACCTAAGGGGAAACGAGCAATTTGATATGTAGAAAATAGGTCTGATTTCTTAACCTAAATCTCTCAAAACATCATCTGAATCTTATTAGGCACCATTAGGCATCACCAGGTACTGAGTGCATCATTCACCCCATCCATGCTAAGAAGAGAAGCAAGGCTCACAGCTACCTACATGCCTGTAATACTGAGTTAGGTGCCTACTACTACTAGAGATCTCGCAGGTGGACATTTTGGTTAGTATCTATAATTTATTAATGAATGTGGGTGGAGAGCTACGCTATGGAAGCCAAATAAAGACAGGACATTTTAGTAGTACAGAAACACTCTACCACACATCTACAATAACCTGAAATAAAATATTCACAGGAATTATTTGATCAAATGAGATAATTTTTCCAGAGTTTTTGGCATGAATAGGGCCAGCACTTGCGGAAATGGACACAGGGACAGAAAATACAAAGGAACAGCAAGATGTTATTGGTCCCAGGGTGGCGGATATTTGCAAAAGGGATTCTGTACAAATGTGTCTTCTGTTTGCAACATCTGTAGGTAGAACTAAAGGTACCTAAGTGCACAATTAGAATAAAAATTACACTTCCAAGATACTTTGTTTCACTTCAAACCAACTGAGCTTTTCCTTCCCTGTCCCCGAGGGGAGATACCACAGGGATGTGAGTAGAGGCAGAACACTCAATAGCTGTCACGTCAAGTTTAGACAGTTTGGTAGGCTAAGATTAGACTAATTAGAGTAAGATTTAAAAGAGAAGCACAATATTAATCAGTCATTTCTTGCATATTGTGATTTTCCTCTTTAACTCACTGGCTAACACTGTCACTACTGACATGTACAACCAGTAGAACTATGAAACTTGGCTTGTCTGCAATGGAGTTGAAAAGCACTTGGTGGCTGAATTCAGAGCTCATCACAGAAGTCTTGTTGACACTGCAAACGGAATGAGCTGGCCCTATCACCAGTGAAAACCAAAACCATGGACCTTCATATTCCCAACGGATACAAGCAAGGGGAAAGCCTACAAGCTGTACATAGATTTTGCAGGACCTGACAGGCTACCAAGATCTTACACTTCTGCTTTTGAAAGCCATGTTGCATTTTGCTTTCTTGGGTTCAGAAAAATTAATGTAACTTCCTATCAAGTATAAGGTACAGAGGAAAGGAATGTGGAATTCACCTGGGGAGAAAACGCCCTCTAAGTTATGAAACAAAAAGCTATCCTTATAAAAAAACATATCATATCTGTAATACATTTCCCATCAATTAAGATGCAGGATTGTCATGTACGTTTGTGCTGAGGAAAGATCAGGCAAAGGAGCAACTGCTCTGTCTTTGGGCTGCTGTGGCAAACTCAATCTTCCTGTACATGGCTGAACAGTATCTGAGCTGCCTCTGCTAATGATAGGGAGGATGGTGCAGCAGCTCATACAGCCAGAACTAGTGACAGTTTTGAAAGATGAGAGCCAATCTGCAGATTTTGAGCCTACCAACCATTGTCCCAGGAAACAGGGCTGTTCTGGCTCACTTTATCTAAAATCCCAGCTGGGGGAGGCTGTGAGCTGACCAGTGCTGCTGAGATCAACACTGCTGGGTGACAGACACCACCCCTGAGGCTCACAGCCAGTTCCAGCTAAAACAATAACTGGGGCACCAGGGGGGCAGACATTATCTCCAATTAGCAGACCATGCCCTGAACTCTCCCTCCCATCAGCTCTCTGATGAAGTGGTTCCTACCCTACACATCTCAGCCACATACAAGACACTGTATTCGGCTTTTCCAGTGTGATGGGATATTTGACCATTTTGGCTCAGCAAGCACAAAGAAATGGACATCTCCTCTACAAGCATTTCCATCATTCAGGAAACAAAACACTGATCAAAAAGAGGGCAAAGAGAGATTTCTGTCTTGCTGGAAATACTGCTCTCTACTTACTTCCTGACTGGTGGGTTCAGAACAGTAAGAGCTACCATGACAAACAAAATGAAAGCTGTGACCATGAGAAATAGCACTGAATTATTGCAACAAACTCGAGATAGGAGCTGAGAAGTTACTAGTTTTCAATGCTAAGCCCTCTTGCTGACAAAGCTTATTACTTAACATCATTCGTAGTGCATCACACCCTGATTCTTCTTTTCATGCAGCTGGTTAGAAGCAGTGAGATATAGCAACGCTAAGAGTTTGTGAATCTAGAGCTTAAAAGAAAAGACTCTCTGTCATGTAATTACATATTTATATTTCTTCTTTTTCTTTTCTTTCATTACACCTAGTATCCCATTTTTCTGTTGGTTACGCTGGAAAACCTATTTACTAGTCCAATTTTGGATCCAGTTGTCTAACATTATACTCCCATTTTTGAAAACTTTAGCCCATTTGTAGTTAGTGAATAGCCACAATGCATTGAGCCAAACTGGAATTTCAACAAACTTCAGCAGTACCCCTCTAAATAAAGCAAAATACCACAAGCACTAATAAACATCCAGAGTATTACAGAACATTCAGCCACTAAAACCCTGCAGCAGATACTTGTTCAGTCTTGTCTCAAAACTAAGAACACCTAGGAAGTTAATCCAAATCATTAATTTCCTTCAGCATCTCATAATAAGATATAAGCAGAATAAGCTTGTTCCATACACAGCAAGAGATGACCTGCTAGTTTTGTCAGAAAGTTTATTAGAGTTTACCTGGAGTGTAATTTAATTTATACTTTAATACCTAAGTTTTTCATCATTCAGTGGTCTTTCATAACGTTGTGTACAACAAATAGTGCTTTCTGTTCAGCAAAATTAACACCTTGCACTCAAGCCTAATGATTTCAAGAATTCCTGCAAAGTGCAAGTGTCTGGTTGAAAGAGCAATACTGTGATCACTTTAATAGGAATCATTCCAAAGCAAATGCATCATTAGAGTTCTGTAAATGTAGTTCTGTTTAAAAGCAGAAAAATCATCAATCAGCAGGAGAGTCAGAGCCTTCTTTGAACTCCTTAGGTTTAAACTCAAAGACACGATGAACTTACTAGCCAGAAGATTACACAAAAGCAAAGACAACCAGAACATACCCCTTCCCCCCAGCTGCCTCCCCCCGCCCCAGCTTTCTTTTTCCCCAAAGGAAGCAGGAAATGCTTTTTTATCCTTACTTGATCAACATTCCTTGATTTGGCAGCAGTTCCAGATGAATTTTCCCTCCTTCCTGTGTTCTTAAATAAGCAAATTCCTCCAACATATCAATATCTGAAGAAAACGTTGAAGATTTGAGTAGGGAAAAAATGGTAGAGAACATTCCTCATGACTTGCATCTGAAGCCATACTGCTGAAAGGCCAGCCAAAATGAACAGCAATCAAAGTATCTCATTCTTAAAAGTGATAAAGATCACGGCACATACTCCTATTCTTCCAAAAATTTAGGAGAAATGGCTTTTTCAAGTCAAAGGCAAAATACACACATCAGCCAGTTTCTTTTCTCTTTATTTCTTCATGTGTACAGTCAGACAGGGGTAAACAAAGCTCATTTCTCCAAACAAATTCTCTGGTTGCTTTCACTTACTTTTTCTCCATTGGAGGTCATCAAAGCAGTGCATACTGAGGCTGGGACTGAAGGAAATGCCACCACAGTGGCACATACTCTTTTTAGTTTCTATTTAGGTCCCTTCTTTTTTTGTTTTTCCTTCCTATAACATCAGAGTTTTTTTATTTCTCCCAGATTGCAGTTAGACCCCTTGCTTCCTGGGGACCATGGCTCAAAGTCCATTCGGGTTAAACCTGTGTGTATATGCCGATCAAAGCATACGTCAGATATCTGAATATAGAAATCAGACATGCTTTATATGAACTTTGACATACCTCGTGATCTTACTCAACCCAAAAAACTCAAAAAACTTACCCACAGAAAGCATTTAATAAACAATATCCAAAATCTTTCAACTCTCTGAAGCACAGGTACCACTTTATTGGTTTTGTTAACAACCTTGTAGTCTAATGCCCTATATGTCTTACTGAAAAGACTGTCGTCGCTTGCACGAGCGGCCTAAACTGCTGCTGAATGAATACAAGCACAACTGCAGTGTATTTAAAGGTAATCTCAAGTGCCAGAACAGGTGACAGGAGCCATGCACTCTGCAGTGCACAATGCACTGCACACTGACACCTATTACAAGAGGCTTGCACAGTGTGGAAGCAATTAAGCAACATGATTCACAGAGAAGAGCTGCTGCTGTAACTATCTAACAGCTTTTTCAACAACCCAGCACATAGTTTTGGATATGAAAGACACCACTGGTTACAGAAAGGATACTTGTGACATAGTTGAAAAAATTCTCATACTGGAAATTTCCTTGTTGGCAGATTTTGTTGATGGCTTTCAGGAACAAGTTCTCACCCCTTGGCCATTCGTGCTGAAGCAGAACAACTACGTGGCCCAGAGCCATATCATCTCTGCTGTCTGTGAAAGCCCTAAGCTTCAGGGAAAAAACTGACATTGAGACAATCACAGAACACATGTTGCTTTTATAAATATATGGCAAATACAAAAAAAAAAAAAATTCTTTAGGAGCATATTCCATTGTGCCCTAATATATACATTTAAAATAGGTTGGAAATTTCCAGCCAGAATACCAGGTTCTCTCCCCTGGCCTATAAGGGAAGTCTGAATACAGACAATAATATGCTGAGATTAATTCTATCTTCTTTGCTCAGAACTAAAAAGAATAGAAGAGAGAGAACAAAACCTCCCTCCATCAACACTGCCAACCCCCAAGGAAAAGACTCCACAGCCCATTGAAGTAAGAAGCACTTGAGGCACAGCTCTTCACACCTAGTCACACCACTGGGGTAAGGCCGTGCAGTTCCAAGACCCCAGATAAATAAACTTGGCCCTTACAGACATGAGGGAATCTGAAGCCTTGGCTACAGCTTACCTTGAAACAAGCTAATAATAGATGAAGGCAGTAAGGCATAATAGCTCTACTGGTACATGGCCACAGCTTCAAATCAGACCCTGCAAGAGAAGAGTTTATCATGCACTTCTTTAAGGATCTCAGGATTATCTAAGTTTGAGGAAATTACAACGGAGCAAAACAAATCTACAATTGCCAAATCTCAGGTAGGGAGGAAAGCTTTGCAGGTAAAATATAAGCGATTCAGAATGTGAGGTTACACATTTTAAAGATTTATCTTCGTTTCTCTTTTTCTGTGGTAGGACTTTGTCACCAATTACTTGAATAGGTTGCAGCAGGTAAACTACTCACAAAACCCGAGAGGGGATAAAGAACTTCAGAACTTCCTCCCTTTTCATAATACAAAGAGAAAAGAATTATATACTCAACCAAAACACATCAACTAAAATTGAGGTGACACTGAGTTTAGGGTAGTAGCAACTCCATACCTTTCCTGAATTTAGACTTTACTTTAGGTTGCTCCTCTTGTACTTTACCTCCTTCTTGTATTGGAAGTAAAATAAAGCACATGAGGTCAAGCACTTTTTCGCACGTTTGCTGTAAAAAGAAGAGAAACACAATCTCTCTAAGTCTAAACTGACATTCTTAAAATTGAGGTATGTTAATAATGATTAAAAACTTCAAACACCACAAAAGAGAAAAACAATCACAAAATTCTCTGCTAGAACTTGAGTGGGCTTAATGCCTAACCGAGTTTGGCTGCACAAGAGCAAAAAGACGTAGCTTCATTAAAGAATCTCTGACAGCTTTCCTAAGTCATTTAAATTGTGAAAAAATACATATTGGCACTCTTCATTCCAAGAATGTAAAATCAATACAACTGCAATCACAGACTATTTTATTTTGAAGGACTGAGTTTTCAAATGAATTCTCAGAATAGTTTTTAAAAGCTTGTTCTGTCCACAGTAAAAACAGAAAGGAAAATGGCAATCTGACAGCATGACAGAAACGCAATGAATTTTTAATGCTATTTCATAGAGACAGTAAAAGGTCTGTGGGGATATATTACTATGTGTCCAATGAAATAGTAGTAAACTGGGACAAAAAGACTTGTCCAGTAGTACTGGAATGATGTTAGAGTCTAAGAGACCCAGCCTTTAATATTAGTGCTGACACTGACTGACATCAGACCACCATGCACTCCTGTAACAGTAAAACCACAAAATAGGTATCACAAAGGTAAAGCAACATCAGAGCTCAGGCCAGACAATATTGTTCTGGAGTCTCTTATACTGCCAGCTGATAACTAATTCTTTTCTAAGATGATCACAGAGTTTGTTTTCTATAAACCTTTTCTTTCCCCTGCCACACAAACCCTATGCCTAAGAATTTTCCCTAAAAACTGATTCAGTGAAGTTACAGAATTAGAATTTAGGGTTACATTTACAGTCAATTCAAACACTTGTAGCTATGGAAAATCATAACAAAACCCTACACCATAACTACCAAACACATTCTTTAAGAGCAATGCTAATGGACAGTCAGATAATGTGCCAGGTAGTGCCAGTTCTTCTCCCTGTGAAGTATGGATTTTTCAGTAGACTCTGGGTTATGTTTGATACCCCGTTGAAAGCAGGCTAGTGGGAAAATTCAAAGGAAGAAGACAGGAAGGAATCACAGAGCCAAACCATGAAAGACCAGTGTGTGGAATGCTGTACCTACACGATATTCTCCAAGGGCAAAGTGGCATGTTGCTAACTGGATTAGCGCTCTCTGATTTTCTAGGGATCCTTGTCCTGTAATTTGCTGTGGAGAATGAGAGCCCTGAAGAGCTGCCAAGTGATGTAGGCTGCTAATTGCCTTTTTGTACTGCCCCTTTAAAAAAAACAGATACAAAAAGAAAGTGTTAGGGCCTTTGTATACAGTGGGGAGGAAGACAAGAAATTAAAATTCCCTTACAGAAAGATTTCAAAACAGACAGTGTCCAAGTAACAGGGCTTCAAAATGTGAATCTAGCAGAACGCTCTTTAGTGATGGGCTGTGCACGGCAGTATGGATCAATCACATGCAAGGCAGTGAGAAGACAAACAGAATTCTGTTTTAA
>VZTM01009671.1:247469-363423 GCA_013400555.1 Jacana jacana | reverse complement strand
TTTTTTTTTTTTTTTTTAAATGATGTAGAGAAACACCATGGAAAACAGTGCCCTTCTGCTCCCACAGCAACCAGCAATGTCCCTCCACGACAGGACGACAGGTCACCAGACCCACGCTCAGGCTTTGCCCGTCTGGGCCACTGCATCTCACTGAGCACGACACACAAGCCTCAGCGCCGTGCTCGCTGCTGCTGGACATTTGAGCAACCGATGGAAAGGATAGCAGAGAATGCACTTGGAGAGCCACATGTAGAGAAGTGTAGAAAAAACTGTAACCTATTTTCATGAACACAAATTCTTTTTCTCCTTTTTTTTGGCTAGAGATGCTGTGCCTCTAATCCACCCCGTGGAAAAGGGAGAAGGTGTAAACAACAAACGTTTATACGGGTTGTCCCCCTCACCAGCACCCAGGGCTGCTGGTCTCCTCAACCTTCAGCACCTTCCTACCAGGCTCTTCCTGGGCTCCAACCTTCAGTGCTCACACAGACACTACCCCGAGGCGGATCCGACTCCCTACAGGCACAATGAGTGCTTCCTTCCTTCTTGCCCACGGGCTCAGCTGTTCAGCCACCAAAAAGGCAGAAAAAGAAAAAGTATGGAGGGGAATTATGAAAGGAACTGCCTATAAACACTTTTTTTCTCCTCCCAGCTGCTCGTCCAAGTGTGGACAGGTTATAGATTGAGGCAAAAGCGCCTGCATCATATTCTGCTCCCCGCAATGCTACTGGGGATGCTCTCCTCACCCATAAGGGTTTCACAGCATCCCACATCCCAACAAGCTCACAGTTTCAGCTGTGCCTGGCTGCAGCGAGGCCCGTCAGCAGGAGCACAGAGGGAACCCGCACCAGGCATCGCCTCCTTCCTTACGTCCCGTTTACACGTTTCCTTGTACAAGTGCCCTCTGTCCCTTGGCGTGTCCCTGCGGGCAGGACCCTCCTCACAGGTCTCTGAGTCAGGGAAGCCCAGAGGCGGCTGGTCCGGCACGGCTGGGGTTAATGATACACAGAGTGCAGTGAGAAAACACAAAATGCAATGACAAAAGAAAGACTCTTTTAAAGCAGGCGAGGAGAGAACTGTGCAGGTACAAATCTCAAACAAGCCTTGAAGCCTGGAAGTGCTCCTCCTGCCCCCCTCAGGCTCCTGCTCCGCTTTGTCAAAGGAAAAAAAAGAAAAAGGAAAAGCAGAGTTTTGCTTTGCTTATTTTCCCCTCCCTTTTCCAGAGAGAAAAGCATACATGAATAAAATCCCCAAATTAGGCTGCAGAAGAACAAAGTGTGCATCTCAGGTGGAGTACAAGGTGAGAACCACACTGGTGTCGCCTCTGCCCCAGCATTACTGGTGTACGAAGCAGCCGGGGAAGCTTTTCTCCATGGTCTCTGCCCAGATGTTAAGAGTGTTTTCACCTCCTGATACCTCACCTGAACTAACTGACCAGGAGCTGGAAGCGTTGCTCCATCACATTGGTACCTCACCTGAGCTTACCAACCAGGAGCTGTCTTCCTCTGGGTCCCACTGAAAGGCCAGAGACTCAGAGATAAACACCCAAAGTCCCGAGCGAGCTGCATTTCACCAACGATGGTAGGACAGCAGCGGAAAGAAGCGACGAGCACACGACTTGTTCCTGCAGGCACTCAGTTGGTAGCTGGGTGTTGTGAAAGTGAATCAAATGTGCTTGCTGTCACCTCCCCTGTCACCTCCCCTGCATGTCCCCGCAGCCCCACGGCCCTCAGTCTGCCACGGTCCTGGGGCCATCCCAGACCTTTCCCCGGCAGGTCACCGCATGCGTGGGGGGAACGGAGCGCAGAGCAACCTTCTCTGAGGCTGCCAAAACCAATTATTTATGTAATTGATAAGAGTGTCTGTCTGCATGTGGGAATAACCAGATATGCTTCAGAATAAGCACCTCTCACTTGCCCAATGCTGCAGAGGATTGTCAGGCACATAATACCATTCCTGTCTAAATACGGACTTGGAAGAGTCGCTGTTCAGGCACCTGGTGAAGCAATGCAGGTTTTTAAAGAAACTTGAAACAAAGGCTATTTTTTTAAGACAAATATTAGTAAAAAGAAGTACCACCAAAAAAGCTTAATATAAGAATTTAGCAACAAACCTGAGCAGCACCAGCCAGAGCTCAAGGGGAATAGCACTGTTGTGTCACACATATCTGTGTAGATATTTTTTTTTTAATTACTAATTTTTGCAGCACAAGAAAACTTTTTGTGGACTTGAGACTGCTGCTCTCCTGTCAGGGTCTCCCAGCTCCCTGGGATGGAAGGGGGGAACACCCCCTCCTGCTTGCTCTTCTGCTTGCTCCAGTGGGAATTCGGGCATTGTTGGGCGAAGCAAGGAGCTGACAAGCAGTGCAACACCATTCCTCTACCAACAGTTGTCAAATTATTCCCAGATTCCCTGAATCTTGAAACTATCAATGTAACAGCCCTCCATTATCTGGCAGGGTTTTTTCCAGCACAAGTACTGTTTCTTTGGCGACACGTTTCCCAGCAGAGATGTGCAATCAGAAAACAAGATAACCCACTCGCCGGTAAGGAAATAATTGCGAGGGGAGTTCAAAGAGGGTGTTTCTGGTGAGGGTGAAAATGCACACTGACCTCCAAAAACGCAGGCTTTAGCACCCTCTTACAAACCCCCCTGGTAATTATTTCACGCTTCTGCAGTTTCTAGTTGATAAAACTGCTTTTTAGGGTAGGACAGGATAGAGCAGAGTATTTTGCTGTAGCATGAGGAGGAAGAGCTGGGTCTCCCACGTGTTCCAGAGCTGTCTCTAAGTAGGATTATTGATCCCAAAGCTGAACTCCTCCTTCCAAGCCTGCTGCAATTAGCCCATCAGCTTTTGCAAGCGACCACAGCAGCTTCCACCAAAAATGCTCTATCCTCCCAGTCTTCTTACTGCTCGAAAACTCTCCCTACATAAAAAGCTCTAAATTATATACCATTGGATACACACTTTTCAGTGGCTGTTATTCATCAAATGTCAGGGCTCATAAAACACTCCCCTGGGTTTTATGGGCACTGCACTATGTCTCCTGCTGCTCAGCTTCACCGTTACTGCTATTAAGGGGAAGGAAAAGCAAAGAGAGACTGAAGACACACGGGGGACATGGGGACAACCCATCCCTGTGCTCTGCTTGTGGCCCACGGTCTCCAGGGGAAGGAGGCAGGATCGCTGGAGGCTGGATCACATTCCAGGGTGCCTCCAGCCACTCCGAGCCTTCAGCGGTTCAAAACCCCCCCAAACCCACAGTAATTGTTTGGCCTCGTTGGGATGTTGCAAACCTTTAAAGAAAGGGCACTCAAGAGAGGGGAGATGGGATCCCCAGACCAGGAGGGTACTTGTGTGCACCGAGTCCATCTCAAATGACTGAAAAGAAACCAAGGCCCCAGGCCCTACAGCTGATAACCTTTTTCCGCTCCGAGGTCAAGTGATTGTTCCCAAAGGAACGAGCCCGGGTTCCAAAGGAGAGCACAGCTTCTGTGCAGTCCCATACCCTTCACTGGGCACAGGTGTGCTCCTCATCCCTACCCACCCTTGTGGCTTTCATCTGCCACCAGGGAATTTACAGTGGCATAAAAAGCCTGAGTTTCCAACTGGAGTGTTTCCCCCTGGGATTCAACCATCCAACCAGTGCAATATAAATCTGAGACCATAAAAATCTGCTGTGAGTTTACAACAGTTAAGAAATAAAAGGCCATAAAAGCACATTATGTTTGAATAAATAGATAGGTGAAACATTTCTCTGTGGTAAGAATGGTAAGAAGAGCCCCAAATCTGGGGAGGAGCTGTGCTGTGCCGAACAGAGCCAGCTGAAGGTGGCTTTGCCATTGTGCTGTGCCCATGGGGAGATGTGAGGGTCACTGGGAATCTGCCCCCAACCCTAACAGATAAGGTCTGGAGTTAATTACCTCTCGGTGATTAAGCACACTGGATGTTTCTTAAGAGACTGGTGCTTACAGCAGGCCAATAAGCCTGGACTTCGTTTCAAACAACAGGAACAGTTAATGGGTGAAAACTAAAGTGCTGTGGCTACTGCTGTGATAGAGTCTCTTTGCAGCTATATTTCGTGCCTGTGAATTTTCCCAACACTCGTTCTTCATGTACCTGTTTGCTAAACAGATCTCTTGTTGAAAAGTACAAGGCTTTAAATGTCATCCAGATAACAAACTAATCGCTAACAGCTGCAGAAAGCTGCTGTTTTCCTTTGCAATGGGGTGCAGAGACAAGGACAGATGAGCTGGAGCCAGCTCGCCTTCACCACCAGCACACATGGGTAACTGGGTGCCCCATATCTCACAGCTCAGCCAAATCTTTATCAAGCTTCTCCCCTGCTTTGCAATTAATGCATTTCCTTATCTATCTGTTAAGCACCCAAGCACCAACAGATTTCCACAGGAGGAACAGCAACTGCCTTGAACCCAGTTTTTGAGGCTTCCATAAGTCTGAATAAAACAGAATGCAGGTAAGCAAGATCTCCAGAAACATACCCACACTCCCAGACCCTTAACAAAACAGCAGGATGAGGATAAGAATGAGGTTATGAGGATAAGAATGGAGGTTTGGGAGGTCCTGGAAAGCAGGATGACATCCCTACCCCCAGCAGGCAGGGGTCTGCAGAGATTTTCCAGCCCTCAATGCAGGGTGTTGGAATTAGATGATCTTTAAGCTCCCTTCCAACCAAAACCATTCCATGACTCTATGATTTGGGGAGCCAGAGGATGTAGCCCAGACCTCCAGGTCTGATGGTCACCAATGCACTGGTTGGTCAGGAGCTTGTCCATCCCCTCACGGACCTTAAAGTGTTGATCTACACAGCAGCCCATGCAGCTGACCTAGCACTACAGCTCAGCACTGGGTGAGAAATACCCGATGGGCAAATAATAGCTTCCTGCCTTACCCTTTCCACCAGCTCCTTGGAGGTGACCTTGGGCACTGCCACAGCCTCCATCCCTGCTGGGATGAGCCCCTTCCCCACTGAGCTGCTCTGGAGGGATTTCAGACCAGCCTTCATTTCCCTCTCCTTGTTCTCCTTTCCAACAGGGGGAACCACTGGACCCCTCTGTCTTCCAAAGCTCAGTCCCCAGCCAAGCTCTGCTCTCTGCTGTCCCTCACCACCCAGCTTTCCCTTCTCCCAGGGGGATGTGGTCACCAGAATGGTCCCCACTTACAGAGGTGCCGATACTGCTGGCTCACAGGGAAATGGTTCATTGTTCTATACAGGAAAGATGACTTTTCTCTATGGTATCAGACAGAGCCCACCGTCACAGACACCCAGCGGTTACTTCTCTCTCCTGGGAACCACTGCTCCTTGGTAAGTGAATTTCATCAGCCATTTTATTTCAGTTATTCAGAGCCGTAAGAGCCCCCTGCAACACTTAACATTCAGCTGTAATTTTGATTAACCTGAATAATTTTGCATTTGATCTGTGCAAGCCTAACAAAAAGCAGTGAGGTTTTCATTGCAATGAAAGAATAATAATAATAATTAGTAGATTACTGACCATTAAGCTGAGGATTTTATAAAGATAGATGGCCTGTATGTGTATATATGCACATATCTCCTATGGGTACATACACAGATATATGCACATCTATGCAATATTAACAAAATATATGTGGTTTATTTGTGTAAAACAAACATCTTGAAATGATGTTATAATTTGAGTTTCCATATTTAATGGGTTTCACGTTTAGTGAATTTGCCCTACTTGTTCCTGCCACTGCCCCTGCTCCCGGGGGCTACAGCCACTGAGAAGTGGGGTACCTCATTCCCCTCGTCAGTTTAGCATGGTGCTGCACCAGTCTGACCCTTCTTTCTGGTTCCAGGAGATATTTCAAGCAGGAGGAGCAGGGACAAGAGGACAGGTACCATCTCACACTGGTCCCATGTCCCACAGCAATGTCCTTTCTCCCCAGTGACGCCCTGCTTGGCTGCAGATAGTGCTGTACAGAGGAATAAAGGAGGCAGCACAAAGCATGATTAATGCACCTACTCTCCGATAATTAGGAATAATTAATCATGAGAACTACCTACCTCGGTTGCCTGGGGGTGTTCAAGGCCAGGCTGGAGGGGACTTGGAGCAACCTGCTCTGGTGGGGGGTGTCCCTGCCCAGGACAGGAGTGGCACTGGGTGGACTTTAAGGTCCCTTCCAACCTAAACCATTCTGTGATTCTGTGATCCCTCTGCCCACCCCAGGTAAGCAGGGAAACATGAAATAAAGCGTGTTGGGAGCACACAGAACATACACACCTGGTTTTCTTCCATAGTTGGATAATCAGACTTTCACTGGGGAACTGAGTCAAAACCCGCCTGGCAGAGGGCAGCGTGCCCAGGGGCTTTCTTCAGACCCTCAAGAGACTTCAGCACTGTTACTTATGCTCGTTACAGCTCATGCTCGGCGAGTAACATGGAAGATGGATGAAGTCAGCCTTCATCACCCAACGATGAGAGTGTTTCATTCCAGCCAGTGGGACTCGAGGCTGCTGCAGCTCTTGCCCATGGGGATTTTATGCACTGGGGCAGGATGGGGGAGTCCCACAAGAAAAAAAACAACAACAGCAACAGAAACAGAGCTGGAACGAGAGAGAGAGTAGGCTAATAAATATATTTCAAACTTGTTCTCATATTTCCTGGCTGTCAGATTAACACCACCACCGTTTATTCACCCTTTTCCACATAACAAAATAGCAGGCTTTAATAGCAAGGTAAAGTTTCAACTTGAATTTTCCCCCTTTACTCCATTTTAGTGCTGACTGAGATGCATGGGATCGAGAAAGGGAACAGAAGACAGGGAAGCAATGACTGCAGTGATAAAAAACAAAGCACAAGAAAATCCCTATACAATCCAATCCAAGGAAGAGCTGAAGAGCTGAGAGAACCGTGGGGTTAGTCTAAGGCCGAGATTAGTCTTTAAAACCCAACAAAACACTTTCATCCCACTCATCCTGGAAGACGAGGTATAGACAGCCTCGAAATAATATACAGATGGGGCATGCAGCGTGAGACAAGCGTAGCAGCTACCCTGTGCAAGATGGAAGAGCCATGGCTCTGAAGTAAACTATATTTTAAGTGACTTTTCTTCAAAAAGAGTCTATATTACCATGAAGGTGAAGCCCAGGTTCAGTGATATATCACAGATAAACAAGGGCAGGGGTCTCCAAACATGGTTACAACAAATTACAGCAGTGAAGCAGAAGACCTCTTGCCCTGATGTTGAAATATGGGTGTTAATATGTAAAAATATATACCCATATATAATATGTAAAATGTTATATATAAAAATTAATTTAAAATCTTAATTAATTAATGTCTAAATAGTCGTCTGCATTAATTTGTTCTGTTAAAGCCAAATGGATGGTGTATCTCCAGCGTGGAGAATAAACCTGGGCTATGATAATTGCATTCTTTGGTTCACTCCAATTTATAATAATTTCTCCTATTTGGAAATTACCCAAAATTTCTCCTTCCCGGTTATTGATAGCAGTGACTGCAGAACTAGAGGAGTCCCAAGAGGCCATTGTACACCACCTCGTTCAGAAATGATAGATGCATTCACTGTGTCTTTTTCTCTGTTGAAATTAAAATTAATACACTGAAAAATGATGTAACAAACTGCTTGGCATAATTGATTTCCTCAGCAGAGTTATCGTTTCATTGCAAATTCACAAGAGGCTGCCATAAACAATACTGGAGAGATTTAAAACGCTCTCTATTAATAGTTCCTTAGATCCCTAACATATATTCTGAGGGGTATTTAAAAATCCATTATAACTGTTGCCACGATGCACAGAAAAGCAAAGGGGGTCTGGCACTGTTTGGGGGGTACGAGTGAGGGGACAGAACCGCCCCACTGCCCAGCATGGGGGGCTCTTTGCTCAGTCCCCCTTCCTTGATGGAGAGGGTGTCCGAGCAGGATGCCCTCACTCTGCAGGGGACCACGTGCCGCTCCAGGGCCATCTTCTTCAGACATGTGGCCAAATTTTGTGGCACAGCTCCAGGGCAGGTTGCAGCTGAGCAGCATCTCGCCTAGCAGCCCCGTTCCTGGGGAGCTGAAGCGGCTCGTTAGCTGTGAGCTCCTGGTGTCAGGCCCATCTGATGAGTTTGCAAAGACTTGTCACCGAGCAAGAAGAAGTTTCTGCTGCTGTACCTTTTGGGAAGGATGCCAGCCTTTCATCGTTTAGGTGCCTCACATCATTACACCCTGAAAAACAACATATGGCACAATGCGCCTAAATGTCCAAAAACAGGCACTCCACTGAAAGGAAAAGAGGAAAAAAACAATGAAGACCAACTCCTCTGAACGATGTGTACCATAGCTCAGATGTGGCTGCAAAAGCCTCAGGAGCTGCTGCCAATGCTGAATTTTCTCACTCCAGTACCACGGTCTGCCCAGACCCTGCCAGAGGGTGATGCCTACACATTCCCCAGGGCAGAATCCTGCCACCTCCGAGCAGAAAGAACCCGGCACCTCTCCTTCCATCAGGCCACAGGGAAGTGCATCCCCCCTTTCACATGCTGGAGCCTCAGAGCTGAGAATGAGAGTGAGCTTTAATGCTTTTAGATCCCATCTCATCCATATTTGGTGTCACACTGGGGTCTTTTTACCTCTTTCCGAAGACAACAGTACCCAGATTGCAGGGGAAGCACTGCCAGTACATACACCTCCCTCCAAGGAGGATTTCTTCTTTTCCTTGGAAAACATGGCCAGGTGAGCGGCACACCACAGTCCTTGAGCATACTGATCTTTCAGTTGCACCTGGAGATGCACCCTTGGGAGCCTTTTTGTGCTTTTGGTATATTTTAATCTAGTTTTTTTCACCACTCCCTATGGCACAAGGGACCAGTCTTTTCAAGGCTTACACATGCGAGTCTGGCAAAATGCTTTCCTTTACAAAGAAATGACAACTTTCCTTGGAAGATATTATGTGTTATGAGAGAGCTCTGTGAAAATAGTGGCTCAGTGCTTAGCACAAAGCACAAAAGCCAGAGCAGTGTTTTTAAAAGCAGGGGAAGGAATGGCAAAGCAAGCCAGAAAACATTGTTAGGTCACTGTACCAAGCTGTGGTGCCCGTAAACATTGAAGAGGGCACTAGAGCCTGGTCACTGTCCCTCAGCTGCAAAAGGGCACAGCCCCAGGGAATGCCCAGGATACAGGACACCTTTTACACCCAACAGGCAAACCCTAAGCCTGGTTCTGGACACGCTGCTGCAGGCTGGGTGCCCCGAGGACCACTTGAACCCACCAGTGTCCCCTCGCTCTCTTCACCCAGGGCTCAACAAGGTCAGGCGGAGGAGAGACATCTGTGCCTTGATGTCCTGGAGTCGGCCACATCACACAAGTTTTGTTGTTGACTTTAGTGGTACCATGGCAATAAGGAAGGTTTGATCTGTCTTCTGGAGGCTGAATCTAAGGCTCTTCCTTAAAGAGGAAATATCAAGCCAGAGGGATGATTTATAATACTAAATGCACTGATATTATCCTGCCCAAAGCAATATCCTACAGAGAAAGAGGACAACTGATGGGAATCATTTGTTCATGTGTCACTGGGCATTAGAAACAAGTCAGCATTAAAAAGAAACCCAATTCATTTGCTCTGGGCTTATCTTTGAAAAATATGTTCATCCATCCATGATTTAAGTACATTTGAGATCAGCCAGAGGAAGTCAACGACTTTGTAGTCTGCAGTATAATGTATTGTAAAACTTCAAATTACTAGTTGCCACAAAAGCAATAGCTGAAGTTGTATATTGCATCTGCTTATCCATGACACACAGTGGTAAAATTAACCAAGGAAATCAATTCTGCATGTAAAAGGATGAGGCGTTGCTAACAGCACGTGGGGAGTGCCCGGAGAGCAGGCAGGAGTCGGGGCAAGAGGCACAGACCTCATCCCACCGGGATGGAGACTGCAGGGGGATGCAAAAAATAATAATAAACTAAAAAAAAATATATTAAAGGCCAAGACAAGCAGCCCAACTGCAGAGAAAGCATGGCTGGGGAGCACCGCCTGCACTGCCTCATCTCTCCAAGGCTTGGTTTAACTAAACTTCTACTGTAAGCATGTTAATAGAAATCTTACAGAACTTAGAGAAACACCAGCCTGCAAAAAGAGATCAACAAAGCTGAAGGAACCAGGCACCATTCCCAGCGATGCTTCCTCGCTCCAAGGGAGAGTGTGCATGAGGAGCACGGGCAACCGAGGACCACTTTGTTGACCTCAGGGACCTGGATGACCATGGGCAGGGCACTGCAGAGGATTGCTGGCAAAAAAGCAAGTCTTTTTGTGCTGTGTACAATGGTTTCCAGAAGGATTTAATCCTAGTGAAAGAGATCTGCTATGATGCTGGATCCCCAGTCCTTGACAGAGAGCAAACACTGCTGACGATGAATGGGAAACCAGAGAAAATCACAGAATCACAGAATCACAGAATGTCAGGGATTGGAAGGGACCTTGAAAGATCATCTAGGCCAATCCTCCTGCCAGAGCAGGAACACCTAGAGCACATCACAGAGGAACATGTCTAGGCGAGTTTTGAATGTCTCCAGAGAAGGAGACTCCACAACCTTCATGGGCAGCCTGTTCCATTGTTCAGTCACCCTCACTGTGAAGTTTTTCCTCATATTCAAGTGGAACCTTCTATGTTCCAGCTTGCATCCATTACCCCTTGTCCTATCATTGGATGTAACCGAGAAGAGCCTGGCTCCACTGCTGCGGCCAGGAGCAGTCGAGCCCGACGCAATCAATCAGGAAGCCATCTCACTCGAATCCGGAAGCCCTCACCAGGAAGCACCAGGGAGCACTCCCAGGAAGCACCTACAGTCGTTCTACAGTTACAGGTCCTCATTCGCTAAGCACTACATTTCGGATAGGGAGAGGGGTATTGTCCACGAGCTTTCCACACACTTTCCACAGGCTTAAAGTTGCCCCATGATTGGCTACAACATTTGTGTCATTTGCTGTTTCCCACACTTTGTTTCGCCTTCACTATACTTCCTTTCGCTTACTTCCACTTACTTTGCATATGTGCCCTTTCAGTAACTCCCTGAAAAAAATCCTACAGTGCATAGGTCAGTGTTGGAAGGGGTGTCCCTACAAATCACCCTTTCAGCCCCCCTGGTTAATTTGTTCTCTACTTTTGCACTGGGGAGATGTAGCACACCTCAGCACACCCAGGACTTGTGCTGGAAAGGAGCATTGCACATCCCTCTACAGGCTGTGCCAGGCCATCACCGCTTCAAAGGCACAGGCTGGGGAAAAATTAACAATTAACACTTTTCAGTGGATTTGAGGTTTGCTTTTAAAAAGGAATCAGCAAAAATGCCTTTCCACTCCTCTGTGCTTTATTCACACCCACATCTTCTACAGAGCCCCAGGGGCCAGCAGTGTGCCCTGGGTGAGAACATGGCCAAGCCCAACACTGGGGTCAACCAGCCTGGGGAGGCATCAGTAGGTCGCCCGGCAGCTCTCAGAGAGCATGTTTTGCTGTAAGAAAGGTCTGAAAACAGACCAAAGTTGATGAGGAAAGGAGGGTGTCCTCCTGCAGCTCTCCCCAATCCTCACTGATGTTACCCAGCCTTGTCCCTCTGCGACTGGCAGTGTGGAGGGGACGTGCTGCTCGGCAGACAGCTCTCACAGCCAGGGCTCGTTACAGCAACCAATCTAGGGCTTTCTAAAGGGAAAAAAAAATTAAAATGAAGCACCCTTGATTACAGTCTAATCACACACCGGTTCCTCTCCAGCCAGCTCTTGAAAATGCTTTCCCCTGGAGCTGATCAATGAGCGACAGATTTTGCAGTCCAGCTGCAGCAACTCAGATACAAGAGAGGAGAGGCTGGAGATAAATAAATCAGGTTTTCCAAAGCCCATTGCAGAAGGATGAGGAAGCCACAGCACCCAATCTCAGTCTGAGGAGCACACTGGCTAACGAAGTCACATTGATTAATCTGATTAAATATTTCATTAGGGTAGTAACGGTAAATTACCAGCTTCGTATAGCAATTCCACCTTGAGTATAACATCGCCCACAAGCTGGTTCCCAGCACAGCCTGACTGTGATGGGATTTTAACTCCTATTTACTTATGGGATAGCGAGTGGGATGCCTACCAGGAGAGCTGGAGTAAGTGGAAGCAAAAGAACAGTTAAGTCTCTTCTGAGCCATTCCGTTTTTGAATAAATACTATTTGTCACACACACACAATAAATTAAAAGCAAACATAGAATATGGGGGAAATTTGTGGCACTTTGGGTCATTCCAGACCTTATGTGGAGTCCTTATGCCATGAGAGGGTACTGAATGAAAGTCCAAGCAAAAGATGCAGGCGAGAAGCACAGCTTTTACCCTGTCTTCTCAAAGGATGAACGAGGCTTACAGCGTGTCAAACCGCTGATGTGGCAGCATCATCCTCACTACAGACCCCTTGATAGCAGCCCTGTGGACAGAAGAGCCCCATCGCTTCTCCTGTCCATCAGTCTGGCTCCTAGAGCTGGGAATCGGAAGGGACATCGCTCTGGGGGAGACGCCTCCATCTCTGGCTGCGCGTGGACCTTCCCTCCCACTGAGCTGCAGAGAGGGCCACAGAAGTGCTGACCTGATGCCCACTCACATTAAGCCCTGGGAGATGTGAGACTTTTTTCAAGGCATTGAAGCCAATCTTCACCTTTTTCTGAAAGGGCACAGGCAAAGCCTCTGAGATGTGTTAGTATTGACTCTCCAGATGCTTGGAGACATCATTCTGTAACTGCATCTATCCCAGTTGCATTCATCTTAATTTGGATAATTGGTTTATTGGTCTCAGAGCACCACAGCGCTTTTCCTTTCTCACAAACATTCGAACAAGAAGCAGAGCACGTACAATGCCTAAAATACCAAAATAACCTGGCAAGTTACATACATCATTTGGACATTTTGCCGCGCAGATGTGCAAATGCAGCTGTTGGAGTTTGCCTGGGAGGAAGAGTTGGATGCCTGGGCACCCACAGCAGTTGACTCCTGTCATGTCTGGTCTTACTCAAGAGACAGCTCTAAGCTGTACATAGCAGGACCGATGGGAAGTTTGCATCATGCCTTTTACACACAGACCAGCAGAGAACATGAAGTCCAGAGGAAGATGCATTCTTGCTGGAGAATGTCTGCAGTCCTCATGGACAGGAAAGAGCTCTTTGCTTCAACTCACTGTTTGAAATGACTCCTTATATACCAGAAGCATATAAAAGTCTCCATATACAATTGTGGAGGGTAACCAAGTTGCGTCCTAAACGTGGGCAGAATAGGAATTTCAGGGTGGAAGATTAGACTAGAGACCCCCAGATGACAAGTGTGGAGAGCTGAACATCTCTGCCAGGAGCAGAAAGGTCTCCCCTACATGTGTCTCCATCTGTTTCAAGGGAATTTGGCTGGTTTTGGACCATGGGGTAAAGCACATATAGAACCAGCTGTTTCCAGTCGCCCCCAGCTTTTCTGCTTTCTTCTCCAGGCTTCCTCCCAGAGACCTTCCCTCCACAGCCCAATGCCTCTGGCTGTCCCTGTCTTCTCTGTTCATCAGCTTTGCTCAGGGATATTTCCCCAGAATAACACACAAGTGAAACTTTCTTTAAAAGCGTGCAGCTTGAAAGCTCATTAGGGCAAGTTATTCAAAGAAGACAGGAAACTGATGGAAGTTAAAGGAAGAAATACTTAAACCTACAGTAAGAGAGGGGACCGAAGGGCTCAACAAATTCAGCTTGCTTCAACTGAAAGACCAGTGACTGAAAAAGAAAGGGTGGCAGAAGAAGAACCACAAATAAGACTGTCCTATGGTTTTGGCTGTCCTGCTTTCAGTTCAATAATGGAAATATCCATACATAGATCCTCTTTCTCTAGGTAGTGCCACGTGCTATACTGAGCTAGAAGTATATATCACTGCGTCATGCACACACTGCCCCCCGTCATCCAATCCAGACACCCCCCCCTCTTCCCAAAACCTCCTTTCAATGGTATGTCTATCAGGGTGAGAACAGTCCCACCCCCAGTCTACCAACCTTCTTTCCATTTTTACTTCAAGAAATAGCATGGTTGAATATTTTTTTTTCTAACACACAGTTTTAATGGAATTGATGCTGTTGCAGATTCCTCCTTTCAAGTGTGCATTCAACACCCATCGAAAATGGGCATGGCTGTGAACACAGACCCGAGTAAAATGATTTAAAAGTTGACTTACTCATTATTCAATACAAATTACTCCCTTCAAGTTCAGTGTGATAAGAATGCTGGAGAGAAAAGAAATTTTAGTGACTTTTGTTTCCATCTGGAAAGGTCAAAGCAAGCTGGGCTTTGGGAAAGGTCAGAATGGGCCCAGGAGCTGCCTGAAGCACTGGGACATGAACGGGCAGGCAGCTCCTGTGGGCTGTGGCGAGTGGCAGAGTTATTTATGCCCTGGTGCTTCCCTTGGCATCACACATCAGAGAACTGACCTTGATAGAAAACAACCCACCCTGAAAAAAGGCCCCTTCCCTGCAGTCAGCTCCATCCCCAACAGCAGAGAGGCAACAGGCTGGGTGAGAGAAGAGGGAAACATTGGTCAAGGAGATGGGTTGGACCCAACCATGGAGACATAGCCCTGCCCCAGGCCAACTTGCAGCCTTTGTCCTGCTGCTTGTAACTGCAGAGACTGGTGTGTTCCTGCCAAAGAAACTGTAAGCCGAGATAGTGCTATAGTTCCAGGAGAGCCACAATACTCACCATTCAGGAGAAGACAGTGATGCTGTGCAGAGGAGTGCTGTCAGCATCACGCCATGTTGTGATATATCATCATCATAGAATTGGAAGGGACCTTAAAGCCACCCCCCCACCACCCCAGTGCCACCCCTGGGCAGGGACACCTCCCACCACAGCAGGCTGCTCCAAGCCCCCTCCAACCTGGCCTTGAACCCCTCCAGGGATGGGGCAGCCATAGCTTCTCTGGGCAACCTGGGCCAGGCTCTCACAACCCTCACACCAAAGAAGTTCTTCCCCACATCTGATCTCCATCTCCCCTCTGTCAGTGTCAAACCCTTCCCCCTCATCCTAGGGCTCCTTTCCCTGGCCCAGAGTCCCTCCCCAGCTTTTCTGGAGCCCCTTGAGGGACTGGAAGGGGCTCGGAGGTTTCCCCGGAGCCTTCTCTTCTCCAGGCTGAACCCCCCCAACCTCTCTCAGCCTGTCCTCACAGCAGAGGTGCTCCAGGACCACATATCCATTTTTATGGTCCTACAAAGGGCAGTAAAATCAGCAAATCACCTGAACCTATGCTCTTTTTTTCCTCAGAGCTTCTCCTGGAACAGCCAGTGTCCCAAGCCTGGGCACACCAGCCACAACCTGAAGATCCAAGATCTCTCCCGGTCCTTGGGCTACTCCTCACAGCAGAGGGGCTTCAGCCCTTGCAGCATCTCTGTGGCCCTCTGCTAGACTCATTCCACCAGGTCCACGTCCTTCGGGTCTGCTCAGGAGACAGTAGCCACTCAGTCAATCCACCCAAGGAAATAAAAGACATTCCTTCAAGCTTCCCAGCACTTTGCCCTACGTTGGGTCCTCTGCACCTCTGTGGGCTGACACCACTGAGCAGCCACAGCATGGTTTTCCCTTGGTTTCATTCCTGCTCTCCAAAGTGGACCACAATGAACTGTGTGATGAGGTAATAAGCACTTCTGGGACACCCTAATGGATGCTGTAGGCTCATCGCCAAGTTAGCGTAAAATGCGAGTCCTCATTTCTTTTGACTGGGTGTTAAACTGACCAGCAAAGGTCAATTGGAGATAAGAGATGGCTAATAATGCATAGCTCTCATCTGGTACTTACTATTTCATATATAGAGCTCAAATTGCTTTGCAAAGGTGACCAAGCATTATTTCTTAACCTTTCCATGTGCTAGAGAGCCCATTTCCCTCCTGCAGGTTACTGAAGATGATCAGCGCACAGCGATTAAGGTAGCTCTGTCGTGAAAAACCATTTCAATATTACTGATGCTTGGAGAATCAGACAGGAGTTTGTATTGGAAGAAGCAAAGAAATGAAAACCCTAATTGTTCCATTACAGACACCAGAAAATAGAGCTTTGGATGCACTTGAAGGTCCGAAGTTTTAAAGCCATCCATAGTGCAGGAGTTCAGAGCTGAGAGCCTGACCCTGCCGCGTCCGTGTGGCGCTGAAAACACCAAGGGCAAGCAGTGCTTGAAGAAAAGTGGTGAAGGCGGAGCCAAGACAGTTCTCCTGCATTTTTCTGAGTACAGAGGCACAAATCCAGTAGGCTTTTGGAAACGTGCATCTCTGTAACCTGCTCTGAGCATCCATCGGTACCAGAAAAATCACTGCTCGGGCCCAGGTCACACACCAGGCACCCAGCCCCGTGACACCAGCTCCGCCAGCTGCAGTTGTGAGCTGTGAAATGCCTCTGCTCGTGGATCTGTTCCTTGGGCAGCGGTGAGAGGAGGTTAAACAGCAGTGGGAGCAGGGGGACCACAAAGAAGTATTCACAACATCAGTCTGCTGGGAGAGGAGGAGAGGACAGGGAAGAGCAAGTAGTGGATTTCACTGAGATGTACCTTGAACTCCTGAGGGGACAAAGGGAAAGAGATGACCAGAGTCACTGAAGGCCTAAATTTACATATCCATCCCTCAAGTGAGTAACATCCATATGCATGACAGTTCCTGAAGACACTGAGACACAGAGCTGTTTCACTGTCACCTCTCACCATCATAGACTTCATCTGGGGAACATGCAGCTTGACCTTGTGCTGCCCTCACCCTCGGCACCCTGCTCTGGCCACAGGCTGGTGTGGCATCACATGAACCATCCATAATACAAATCACCTGGCTTTTAACCCCAGCTAGGGCACCTCAGCCAAAGCAGGAAAGATTGCATCGGGTACATGATGCGATTCGAACCATCCCCAGCCCTATTCACCACTCCATGGGTCAACCCCACCTGCACAAGCAGAGGACACACCTGCCATGGTTCCACCAGCGCTGATCCCCATGGTCAGCATGGCTCGGGGCTCTTGTAGAGCCAGGGATGCCCCACCCAGCGCTGCCTCCCTCCCCGTGTTGTGATACTGGTCCCAGCATGGCACAGAACCTGACCTCAGGGTCCTGCATTTTGCTGCAAACTCCAGTACATGAGAAGTTTCTGAGAGGAAAAGCAGGATGTGCTGCTCAAAGATTCAGGAGCGACACACCTGCAGCCCCTGACCTCCCACCACCTGGGAGAGTCAGGGACCCTCAGGGACCAACAAGCCAGAGAAGCTGGAGAGATGTGGTGGTGTCTCCAGCTCCCCAGCTTCCCTGCAGTCCTCCTTTAGCTGCACCAGGCTGCAAACCACTCTTCATGGGTGAAGCCAAATTATGATTTTCAAAAGGGAGCATATTTTTGCTTTATTTCCCCCTGTACCTTCCCAAAACTCACTTTCCCTTCATTTTAGTTCCCCCCACCCCATCTTGTTTCTTCCCATTTGATTCCCTGTATAAGTCTCTCTCTGCCCTGCTCTGGTCTGATCACACCCTGGCCCGTTCTGACCCACCAGCCCAGCACTGGGGTTTTGCCAGGTGGGTTTTCTTGGCTGTTGCAACCCAGAGAGCTTCAAAGCGACCCACTGAGATGCAGCCACCTGCCCCCAGCTGCACACTCATGTCTGTGCTCTTCACCACACACACGGATTGGATTCTTCTCCATAACACAGCCCACCTCTTTTATTTGTATTTTGAAGACAAAACCTGATTTGATTTTTTTAAAAACATGGATTTTTATTTTTTTTTACACCCCACCATCAACTCAGGCTGCAATCTTCTGTGCAAAGCTGCAGTAGCAGAAGGGAAGGGGAGTAGAGAATCAACATGAAGAACAGCATCTGAATGCATGGTGCAGGAGGCACAAGGGAGACGGGGACCAGCCCTGAGGGGTCCATCCTTGGGTACATCCCTTTCATGTCTCTGGCAGGGCAGAGCAGAGTGAATGCTTTCCTCCTCACCTGAGGAGAGGAGATGCCAAGCCTTTCCTCAGCTGCATCCTGCTTTCAGGACTTGGTTCCTGGACCCATCTGTCCCACTGGAGGGACATCTGGCACTGCTGGCACCCAGGGCATGGGTGACCACCCACCTTGGTGCCCAAGAAGACTATCCCTGCTTTTGCTGGCCACTGAAGAGGCCACCACAATAACCACACAAAGAAATCACACTGCACTTACATCAGACTAAGGAAAACGTGGGTGCCACCAAAGCTCCAGGAGACTCAGCCTGGAGGACAGGGGTGGACATACAGCTCCCCACCACACCAGTGTGACTACCTGCAAGGGGCATCCTGGTTTATGTGCTACAACCTCCGAATATCTGGACTCCAGCAGAAAAGAGCCAGGTCCCTGCAGAAAGCCAAGACTGCTGACCTCTCCCCATAACTCAAGGGTGCCTTCAGAGCAGGTACAGGCACTGGTCAAAGAGCTGCAAGACATGGAATGAGCCATGAGCTGCGAAAGGAAACAGTTTTCAGGCAGCCAAACTGGGGGAAGTGGCTTTCCATGGGAAAACCAGTCTGTAAGAGCACAAGTCCAATGGTAGTAGTGATGGCAGCATTTTGTAAGCAGCTCTGTTCACATGGAGACCGTTTAGCTTTAGAAATGTGGAGTCTTTTCACCTAACACACCGAGTAGGAAAATAATTTGTCACAGAAATTAGATTTTCACAAGCAGCAATACAGACAGCTATTAGAATATACTTAAATGCAAAACAATCACTTCAAAGATTTAAATAAAGCTGACGGTAGTGAGCAAAATGCATTTTACACAGGCCATAATTACACTCTGAGTAGCCTGCAATTGCTTTGTTTTCAAGTCTGTTACACAAACAAGGGGGTGGCTTTGTCCCTTGGAAAATGTTCCTGAGGTGCCATTGCTGGAGCCAGCCTTCATCAGATGACTCAAAGCACCAGGTCAGACTCAGGAGCACAAAACTTCAAGTTCTCAGAGAATCAAAAACATGCAAAACATGAACCTACTCCAAAGTTTTGTGCTGAAGGGTTATTCAGCTACATGGTCGCCAGCTTTCCCTTAAGGTTAATCTCCTGTCTGAGTGCTATAGTCTTTTCAGGGCATTAAGGTTTCCTAGAGAAGCCCTCAACCTGAGGCACGGCCAACATCAGTCCACAAGAAGTGCAGCGTGACCATTGCTGAGAACAAGAGAGAGCTGGGTGGCTCTCAAGGGCTATGGAACCCTCTGTCCCAAAGCTCCCCACCCAGGCAGGACCAGCAAGGACAGGAGAAAAAAAGGCAGAAGTCATGAATCCTCCAAAAATTAAAATTTTGTTACTTCAAGACATAAAATTCTGTCCTGTCACTACACTCTTTGTCAGGGAGTGCAGTGACAGGATAAGGGGTGATGGCTTTAAATTGGAAGAGGGAAGATTTAGATTAGATACCAGAAAAAACTTTGGTGTGAGGGTGGTGAGAGCCTGGCCCAGAGAGGCTGTGGCTCCAGGTTGGGGGGGGCTTTGAGCAACCTGCTCTCGTGAGAGGTGTCCCTGCCCAGGGCAGCAGGGCTGGAACTCTTTATGGTCCCTTCCAACTCTAACCATTCTATGATTCTATGAAAATTCATAATAGGGTCTTCAGTCACCAGAAGAACTAGTCTCTGGAAGTGCCTTCCCAGCAGCAAATAGCCCCAGGTAAAGCCACATGGGGTGGAGGACAGGCATGTGGAGGGTTTGGGACAGGCATGTAGGGGATCACCAGCTTCAACGGGTGGAAACTGGATCCATTTCCAGTCCATGATGCAGAGATGCAATTTTAAGTTGTGAACAATCTGCTCTCACTAATTATTTCGAAGCACATACGAAGGTGCCAGACCCCTACCAGGAGCAGGCTCTGCTGGCTCCCACCAGCGACCAGCCCCAGGAGGGGAGTCCCCAGGATGCTCCTGTGCCCTACCTGAGGCCACACTCTCCTCCATCAGGAATTCTGTGGATGATTTCCCACCAGGGTCAGTTTTGTACTGCAGAAGCACTACCTTTTTATTGCCATCAACATGGAGCTGGCAGCACGAGGAAGAAACCCCACAACATTAGCTGCTAGAGAGGCTTTTGCATTCCCTATTTTCTGTCAATCTTTTTTTATTACAAATAATCCTTAGAGGGCCGCAGAGCCTGTCACATAACAGAAATATATTCATAAATCATCAATTCATCAGCTGACAGGAGGGGAAAAAAGAAGAAGAAAAAAAAGCGTCCATCTATTTGTGGATATTATTCGAAGCAGCGTGAGCGGGGACGGGGGACATCAGGGCTGCCACAGAGGAGCCGTGCCGCGGTCCCCAGCCCCTCTGCCCTCCCCCCAGAGCCAGAACCACGGGGGCTGCACTGCTGCAAACAAACAAAGCACATTCAGAACTTTGGCTTTCACTAATTGAAGTTTAACCTGGTCATACTCAGCCTATTTTTCTGCTAGTTCCCAGTTTTGCTCCTGCCTTCCTTGCCATGTACTGGGAACACTCCTGCAGGTCAGAGCTCCTGGATGTCTCAAGGGACCATGTTACCCCACAGAGAGTTTCCAAAACAAGTTCAATCCCCATGATTGAACATTTATGAACAAAGAACCAGTGCTGCAGACAAGGGCTGCAGCATCCTCTGCCTGCATCATCCCTCCTGGCCCCAGGACAGAGCTCTGTGCCTTCCTCTGCTTTGGGTCCTCCTCAGCTGAGCAAAGAAGTTATCAGCAAGAAAAGCTGTTGTGACAGCACCTGCATGGAGGGTGGCATCTAGCAGCAATGGGGATGTCACACAGGACAGAGGACAAGAGGCAGTGGGCACAACCTTGAACATAAGAAGTTCCATCTCAACCTGAGGAGGAACTTCTTTGCTGTGAGGGTGCTAGAAGCCCTGGCAGAGGCTGCCCAGAGCGGTGGTGGGGTCTCTGTCTCTGGAGACATTCAAACCCACCCGGACAATTTCCTGTGGGACCTGCTCTGGCAGGGAGTTGGACTGGATAATCTCCAGAGGTCCCTTCCAGCTCCAGAGCATTCTGTGATTCTGTGTCAGAGCCCTGGAACAGGGTGGCTTATGGGGTGTTCCCTCATTCGCCTTTATTCCTTCCCAGGGAAGAAATTATTTGTAAATTCAACCCCCCCCCATGGCTACTGAAACCCACATTAAAGCAGGTCTGTTTGACACTCCAGACTATTTCAGGGTGGGGAAAAAGCCTGTAGAGTCAGTACCAACCTCCACCTCAGGATCAGGACAGATGAAAGCGGGGAGCAAGGCTGCCTGGACACCATCCTCTCTGCAGGAAGGGACATTCCTCCCTTTGTTTCCCTCATGCTGATTTGCAGTCCACAGAAAATTTTTCAGCTTTGCACCAAAACAGCTGAAAGTGGCTGCAATGGAAAAGAGGAACAGGGAGGAGGCTGGTCTCTACTGGGGACGCAGACACCCAGACAGCACCTCACTTCCCCCAGCAAAGCACAGGCTCCTCCCAAACATCACATAAGTTTTGTTGTTAAAAAGGGTCAAATGCAAAGAGTCAGAGAACCACTGGTTTGGAAAAGGGGAAATCAGAGGTCTGAACAGTGTTCTAAATGAATAATACAAGCGGTGATTGCATTGCCGGGGATGCCAGGCGCTTCACTGGGAAGGCAGCAACGGCTTTTATGGGGCTCCAGGACTATTTCTAGCCCTCAGTGGCTATTTCTGTGGTCCTACGCTTCCCTGTGCCTCTCTGCAATGCCACCACCAGCTCCTCCCTCGCTGCTTCAGAAGACGTGTGCCACCTGCCTCTGGCTTTATTTTCACTGTAAAATTCCAGGAGTTTGGGCAATCGCTATGAAACCCCTCCTCCCCCCAGCGCTGCCACATCCAAAGCAGTTGGAGCAGATGCCTTGTCAAGGTTGAATTCTCCAAAAGCAGCTGCTTACAGTCTGAGACATCACTTTGGAAGAAAAGCTGTCATTAGCAAGACACTCGCAAAGCCCTCTCCTCTTTCATTTTGCGCATGTGGGCGTTGAGGAAGGTGGGGGCAAGGGGTTTGGAGGAGACCTTCCTTTCCCAGAGTCACATATTTGTTTTGCTTTCTCAAAAGAGGAATAAAAAGAACCGCACTTCCAAAAAAGCCTGCCAAAAGCTCATTACAGTAATTACACTACTCTTGACAGAGACTGAAGCTGGCTGCTTCCAAGAAAGCCACGTATCATACATTTTGCAGTAGTAATCTGCTAAGAGGTTTATTTCTCATCCCAGATAATGATTTCTAATGCACAGCACCAGAACGGGTAGCCCTTGTAATTATAAAGCCATCAGAAAGTCTCCAGCCTACCCTGGCTGTACACTGACCTGCACCTACACGAGGCGGCCGTAGCTCTTGGCTTTGCTCACTCGACGTCTCCCCAGGGAGCTCTGCAAACTGGTGGCACTAAGCACAGCTTTCCTCTGGTTTAAATGTCCCCCTTCCCTCACCACACCAAGAGCTACCAGCAAATATAGTCTCTTCCTCCCCCTGCCCCAGCCTTTGGGAGGCTGAGCCAGATCCTGTTACTCATCCACAGCACCTGAAGTGTGTGTGTGTGTGTGACAAACAACCCCAAACTTAGAAGAAAATTAGAAAATGTGATACAGCTGAGTGATGCAGAGCATCCATGGGGCAGGTATCCATTGCTGTCATCAGTGGGTGACATCCAGCATCTGCCAAGGATGGGCAGGAGGGCAGCTCAAGAAGGCATGGGGAAAGAGATGAGGACAATTTTAGCCCCACTATTTACCTCTGTCCCTTAGAGCCTCCCAAACAATATTGCCATCCAGCTCTCAAAGGCATTAAAGAGCTATTATCATCATTATCTTTGGCTTCATTACTCCCCAGCATTGATAAGGCCCCACCTGGAATGCTGGGTCCACTTTTGGGTGCCCCATGATATGAGAGACATGGAGGGGCTGGAGCGGGTCCAGAGGAGGGACATGGAGCTGGTGAGGGGTCTGGAGGCGTCTTGTGCTGAGGGAGCTGGGGGTGTTCAGCCTGGAGAAGAGGAGGCTGAGGGGAGACCTTCTCACTTTCTCCAACTCCCTGAAAGGAGGGTGTAGCCAGAGGGGGTCGGTCTCTTCTCCCAAGGAACAGGCAATGGGATAAGAGGAAAGCCCCAGGTTGTGCCGGGGGAGGTTCAGACTGGGGTCTGGTCCTGTCCTGTCTTTTCTCTGGGTAAAACACAGACATGATGGTCTTCAGGGGTTTTCAAACCATGGCACAACCCATGACGAATGCTGTCACCACAATCCAGATTACCAATGTCCTTGAGATATTAGCAGATGAAAAGGTTTCCTTTCCCTTTCCATTCCAGAATCCAGCCAGCCCCTATGGCAATCGATTCTTTCGAAAAGAATAAGAGTTTTTAACTTGCAAACCAATTTACTGTGTTTTAATAACCATGAGTTGCCGGTGATTGGAAGCCTGCTGCTGCTGGGAAAGAGAACAGCAGTAACCACCATCCAGACAAGCTATTTATAAATGGCACACTTCAATTAAAAAAAATACAATTAATATTACAATAATTTCATTTACAGCAGGTGGTGCTGCAATTTTTCTCTGCAGCAAATGGGCTGCACCTGTGCAGCAGCAGATGCAGGAGCAAAGTGCCTTGGCACGGCAGACCCTGCCAGGACTAATTGCTGTCCTCCTCAGACCACAAAAGGTTAATGACAGCCCAAAGTAACAAGAGCGAAATATGGGCCGTTCGTTATCAAGGTGGAGCATTCATGTTGATTTTTAATAGCTAGAATAAAAAAATAAAGCCAACAATGACAGTCTTGATGGGAGGAGGCTGTGCCACCGTGGAGAACCTCGCCTGGGCAGTGTTCCTCCTGCAACATCACCTTCATTTCTCTCTCTGGGAAACATCCCCTTCCCCTCCTGCTCAGCTGGGTGGAAATCAGTCCTTCAGCAGCGGAGTTCTCTTCAGTGACAAGGCAGACACAGTTCTCCTCCAGCAGCTGGTACTGATGCCCAAGTTGGGGCTGGGAGGGCATCAGGCTCTCATGGGGTCACCTTCCACCAGAGCATGGGTGCTCATCTCTCCTGCCTTGTAGGCAAATTGCTTGACTACAATGTTATGCCATCACTCTGAGCTCCAAGCCCTTCACCCCAACACCTCATAGAATCATAGAATCATAGGTTGGAAGAGACCCTTGGGATCATCAAGTCCAACCGTCAGCCCTACTCTACAAGTTCTCCCCTACACCAGATCCCTCAACACCACATCCAATCTACTCTGAAACACAGTCAGGGATGGGGACTCCACCCCCTCCCTGGGCAGCTGATTCCACTGACTGACCACTCTTGCTGTGAACCTCTTGCCAGGAGAGAAGGAATTGGGAAGGAGTCTCTGCGGCAGGACATGGGGGTACTTCCATCTGCTGAAGCTGCAGCTGCCTGGAGAGGACCACCTGGAAGCCCTGTCACAGGGTTCCCCTTTAACCGGATCAGATTTCAGACTATTTTTGGGGTGGACAGTGTGCTGGCCTCTACTGTCACCTCCGCCCAGGTCTATGCAGGGTGTCAAGCCCACCTGAGGACACGGCAGAGCTGGTCATGGGGTAGCATTTTCAAATTTTTAAGCTTTTTGGTGGTTTGGGGTTTTGTTTTGGGTTTTTTTCCCTTTCCTCATTAGTGGGAAGTGATCTGAATGCCAGAAACCCCAGCCCAGGAAGGATGCGAGTTCCAAACTTCACTGCGTCGCAGGGGGAAAGTACATGCTCGATGCAACTGCCATTGCATGTTTGGTAGGGGACCTGCCTCCCTCCTTGCAGGCACCCACAGCTCCTCCAGACACCGGGAAGGAGGAGGGAAGACAGAGAAAATGCTACCACCAAGTGGAGGTACTTGTGCAGGTGAAGCCATGGCAGCAGGGGAAGGCAGAGCAGCACAGACAGCTCCTGGAAATCCCTCTCACCGCTGCCCGTGATTTACTCCGGAGCAAGAGTGCCTCGTTATATTTCCTGGTTATCTTCAATATGGTCGAAAAAGGTTCTCTTCAGGGGATTTCCCCCTCTGACTGGCTGATATTCACACACTGAGCAGCACTACACCGGAGCTCGGGATTATGGGCTGAGACACTATGCCTGCACGCCCCTGCGGGGAGGATGGATGGATTTGTGGAACAGTTGGTTCGTAGGAGCGTTTGTCTGCCCGCCACAAGGTGTTTTCCTCGGTTAGTTTGCCAGATGTCAACTTGCTGCTTCAATGTTCTGGCTCCTCTGCCCAGATGTTTCCAACACAAGAAGTATTACATACCATTTTGGGAGGAGAGAGCTGGCTTTCCCGTTGCAGGCTGGGTAAGCGAGCAGAAACGTCCCACTGCAGTGGACTGGCAGCAGAAGAGCTCAGCCCTGGGGTCCTGCTGGAGCCTCCAAGCCCACAGAGGAGGTTCCTCACTCATACCCAGGAGGTGGATTTGTTTTCCAAAGCTGACCTTGCATTCGAGCACTCACAGGTTTAATCACAGATCCTTTCAAAATTATTAATTTTTATTTTATTTCCCAGGTTGTCCAGTGCAGATGGATTGCACAAGGGTCATCTCCTGAACAATGGGGTGTTCAATAGGCTGCAATCTAAAAATGGCATTGTTATTCTTCATCAAATAAGAGATTAGAGGAGCCCGGGCTGTGTGGCTGATTGGAGCCCACAATGCTTGGGTTATTACTTTTTTTGGTTTTTTCCTTGTGAGTTTTCTTCCCCCTCAAGCATTTCTTGCAGTCCTAAGAACTGAGCAGTACTGGCTGCAGCAGCAGGGCTTGAGAGCCCACCTCCCTGTGGGCAGGAGATCCCGAGAGCCCAAGGGTGGATGCTGACAGCCCGACAGCCCAGCCAGAGCGGCAGAGAGGGCAGTTTGATAAATTGATCGGGGAGTTCATCACTGAACTGCTGCTGTGAAGCAGCACTGATTCGGAGCAAAATAAATAAATAAATAGGTTGTGTGCTGGGTACTGTAAGCCAGGGTTTTCAAAGACCTCGTCTGCCGCTTCAGCGATGAAACGAGGTGCTGAGATTGTTCAAAACTCCCCGATTCTGCATCACTAATGACTGCACCAGATAAACACTTCCAGACAGTTTTCCAATCTGTTTTATCGAGCGTTGCTCTAAAACCCAGGAAGGCTGAGGTGTGACCAAAGACCCAGATCCAAAAAGGGAGGAACCATCAGGGTCTGCAGGGAAGACAGGCACCAAAGGCTGCCAGGCTGGAAGAGGTCCAAAGCCCAGCCAGATGACAGGCAGCCACCAGCAGTGGACGGGTGATGTGCTGGAGTTTGGAGGTGAAGAGGATGGAGAAGGGGCAGCAGCAAAGGGGGCTGTAGGCCTCCAAGCCAACTATCACTCTGGGAGCCTTGGGACCTGTCTGCAGTGGGGTAGGAGGAGATGGGGGAGAGGAGGGAGCCTGGGGTCCCCGCAGGGCTCCTTCTGCAGCTCCTTCCCTGCAAAGGTCTCCGGATTTCTCTCTACTCAAGTAATTCTGACAAAATGTCTGTCACCATGGCAACAAGGGAAAACAAATTGATTCGAGAGGTGTCTGATATTCGTAATGCATAGAAATTATTGCTGCTATGGCAACATGATTTACAAATGAATTGGAATATTTAGGAAACAATTAGCAATTGAAGCTCTGCGGAAGGGAGGTGAGTCTCAGCCAGCTCTGAGCGCTGCCTGCCCTGCGGAGACTCGTCCCCTGCCCAGCTCCAAAGCACTTTGGCATCGAGCTCCAAGAGTTTCCAACTCAGGGGCCTTCTCAGAATGGGTGACTCAGGAATTTGTCATGGACCTTAAAGGAGAACACCAAAGAACGCGGGCTACAGTGACACGCTGCTGGCGGCAGCACTGCCACTCAGACACAACCCTCTCGGGGGTTCCCACCCACCCAGGGGTTCCAGCTTGAGCAAAACCTACTTTGTTCTTCAGCTTGAGCAGCAAAACATTGTGGCTGGAGGGGACCAAAGGAACAACGTGAAACACATAGCCCAGCCATCCCTCCCCAGCCAGTGAGCAGTGCAGAAGAGCCTGCAGAGATGCAGCACCTCCGTTCCTTGGGTCCTCAGCAGGTTTTCCTGGTGCCCCCCCGCAGCAGCACCACTGCACATCAGCAGTGCAGCCAAACATCTCTTGGCCACTTCAGACCCTTATCACACAGCATTTACACACCCAGATTTCATCTCTTCCAACCCACCCATTGCTCAGAAGACAAATAAGAATTCTGAGTTTTCACCAGGAAATCTCACTTTTGTGTCCGTTTCCATCAGGTTTGTTTCTAACAAAAAAAATCACCCAAGCATTTGGGGTTGCCCCATCCCAGGGTGTGGGACTGGATGACCTTTAGGGTCCCTTCCGACCCAAACTCTTCTGGAATTCTAGTGAAGAATTCTAGTGAGGAATTCTAGTGAAGAGCAGGTTGGACTCCTGTCCAAAAGTTTTCAGAGAGGGAGCAAACAGCACCGTGCAGGGCCTGGCAGGCTGTGCACCCCGGAGAAAGCTGTGCCAGCACGGACCCATTCCTGGGCAAAAACTTCTAGCCTGGCAGCAGCCGGCGTACCCCAAGGAGAATGCTTGTGACCGTGCCTGTAACCCACATACCTTCTGAAGTTCAGCCCTTGCTCTGTCCCTACTCATGCTCAGACAAATGCAATGACCTTTTTTCCCATCCTCTCCTTTGAGAGCCACTTCTGCTCATACAGAAGTCAGCATACCTTAGCCTGGCACAAGGGGCAAACCCTGAATAATGGCTCATTCAAAACCATTTGTGACTTACACAGGGGAACAGGGACAATTTCAGCTGACCTGTTTTGCCTCAATGCTGGTGAATCCCTTGGATGTCAAGCAGCTGAACCCAGTGAGGGTATTAATCATTTGTATCCCTGTAGGAGGTGTATGTCACAGCAGGACACAGTCAGAGAGGAGCTGGACAACGAACACTTGGTTTTGTTAAAAACATATGTAAGTTCAAAACATAACCAGGCAAATTCACTGAAGAGTAACCCATCAAGAACTTTCAAAGACAAAAAGATTGCTTGTTGCTGGAAGTCCCTAAGCTGCAGATTTATGGATGCTGGGATGCTCTACCAGCCAAACATCCCTGTGTCCATCCCGGTCCTCATACCTCTCCTTCAGCATCTGCTGGGGGCTGCTGCCAGGGCAGGGGTGAGCCCTGGCGGGTCTCTGGTCAGATCTGGTACGAACCCTTCTCTCGTGACGCTGATGGAGACCTACAGCAAACTCCTCCACATCCAAATTGCAGATCTGCAGCCCAGCAGCAGTGAAACACCATCCGTGCCCGGAGCTGGCTGTCACTGAGCTGCTGGCGTGTGGAAGACACAGCTACCAGGATTCACACTGCAGTTTGTTTCACCTCACCTTTGCTTCCTACCTCCTCTCAACAAGGCAGGTCAGCTGGCAAATAACATCTTTTTCACACTATTCCTACAACAGCCTGATGAAAAGCTTCACCTGATAAAAGTAGGGGCCTTTACAACGAGCAGAACAGGGCAAAATGACCAGTGTTGGTTTTGCTCTCATAGAAGGCAGCCAGAAGAGCACTTAGCAGGATTGATGGCAGTAAATGCATTTAAATGCACTTCTAAACATCACCTCCCAAAGCACTTTGGGGGTTTAGGAGTCTAATAATTGGAGGGAATCCACACAGCCATTAGTCAGCGCCGCTGGCACTGAGTGACAGGACATCACCCCCACCAGAGGTGAAGGTACTGATTTTGTAAAATAATTCCAGTTTCTGATGCCTGATCAACCCAATTTCTTCAATATTTCATAGGTGTGATTATGAGGAGCAGAGCACACAGACACACACACACCCTGGTTCTCCAGGAGGGGCTCCTCCTCTGTGGAGGGCGCTGCAGAAGCCCCCCTCAACCAGCACCTTGCCCAGGGAGACCTGGAGGTCCTGCCCCTGGTGCAGGGAACCTGCCAGGGTGGCTCGGGAAGATCTGCCTTTGCAAAGCCGTTTTGGTCGACACAATATGGTTGGAAACAAGAATTAACTAAGAATCCCCAGTTTGGGACTAACATCTGAGTCAGAAGAATAAGAAGTATAAGCTAAATCTGCAAGAGGGATGTTGATATAAACCAGAAATCACCATTTCTCCCAATTTAGGATGCTGATCTGGAAAGATGTGACCCACAGAAGATTTCCATGGATATAGAGATCAGCAGACTTACACCATTGTATCAAGTTAAATTACAAATAGAGAACCTTTATCAGATTATTAACTCGGTTTTATAGGCAGCAATATTTGAAAACAAGGAATCCAATGTCACACAGGAAAACTGAGAGCAATCTTTGTAGGAGAACACGGTATAAACTAAACCTAAAGTGACGTGACTAAGCTGTAAGTCCTCAGAGTGCATCAGGAAGCGAACAGGACTCTCCTTCATGAAACTAATATTTCTGCATTTATAATCTTCTACCCTATCTTTCACTTAACAGTATGAAATCTAAAAGAAAGATTCAGATTTATAGGAGCACAGGAAATCATGCAGGTTTTTATTTATAGGAAGAGTAGAAGAAAAGCTGATAACCCCACTTGAATTTCCAATACCTCATATCCTGAAAACTCCCTTCCATGTTCAATTTCTCTTCCCAGACCTTGAGCAGACCTTCTACAGCCACACAATTTTTCATCTGAAAGTAAAATTTCTTCCTTTGCAAGAAAAAATAAAACTTCTTTTTAACATTCAAAAGCTACAGCTATCAATGACCCAGAGAAACCCTCCAGCAATATTTAAACAGAAAATAGCCATTCCATCACGGCCCAGGCATTTCAGTCCTGTTATCCAATTGTGCATATATACACCCATAATCACACCATCAGAGCAGCCAGTTTATACCAGACAACTCAGAGACTCTGGTCTGTCCCCTTTCTGAATACCCCTGATCATGGCAAAATGCATTTTTAACAACAACTTGCCAATTGTTCTGCTGCTGCTGAGTGTTGGAGATGCCTGCCCTGCTCTCGGGCTGCAGACTAGCTAGGTGGCACTTTGCTGGAATGATTGCAAACTGATAAACTCTTTTGTCAAAAGTAGTTATGGATATGCATTTAGAAACCTATTTTAACAGGTTTTTTTCACATGGTAATGTCATTTGTTTCCCCGAGTGAAATGCATGCAAAGCCTATTGCTGGAGCAGTTAGAGATGGCTTGGGGGCAATTTCAGAATTAGAGTGAGCAGATAAGAAACTTTTGCATTCACAAAAAAATTGACCAAGTTATCCCAGGTTGTATTATCCAGGAGGATGGATTGAAGCATTCTAATGCAGTTCCAGCTGGGAGTTCCTTTCATAGCAATTAGTAACAGTTCCTGCTCACTGACAGGCATAAGGACAATGCTCTTTATCAAACTGGCTGAGTGAAACAGCAGGTGACTTCATGTGCAGAGAAGTTCACCCAAAATACGCAGGAATCCAGGAACTTCCATGGCTGTTGTGTCAGACAGAGAAATGTGTGTCCATGTGGGAGAAACGTAACCAGAATTCAAAGCGGGGCAGTGGCAGCCCCAAGCTGCCTGAGGAGGTCTCTTGGGCACTGGGGGTACACTGGGGGTACAGGTACTCAGAGGATTTTCAGCCACCACAAGACTCACACTCACGAGCAACCCGGCCACCAGAAGAAAAGTCCCCAATTCAGTGTGAATAAACAAGCTCCAGGCTACATAACTAGATAGAACCATCCCCTTTGCATTGGGTGCAATCCCAATCCCCTTCTAACCACGCACCAAGAGCAAGGTGACACACAGATTTTGCTTCCACGTCTGAATCCTCTCATAACAGGTTGCTCCAGGGTACTTCAGGCTGGGGGATCACACTGCAGGAGGAAACGGAGATGCAGAAGTTACTTACTTCGGCTGCCCCAGAGAGAAAAACGTCCTCCTCTGGTATTGCAGTCATGACCGAAACACTCTTACTGCCTTCCAGAAGGACTCTGGATTGAATACATAGATGGATCCCCAAAACTCAACATTTCCCAGATCTAAGGCAGAAAAATGGGTCAGTCTCTCAAAGAACAGCAAACCCAGCCTCTCCTTCTTGCTGCGGGCCCGAGGATTAAAAGCCCTGCAAAGTGTGCATTTTCTCAGTATATATGTTCCTCCCCAAGGCAATAAAGTCTTCTTGTACTCTCTTCAGATGAGAGAAATATGTCTCTCCTAGATGAGAGAATATGTCTCTTGAAAGAGACAGAGTTTGAAGACCATCTGCTTTGAGGAATTCATTAAAGGAGAAGAGGAGCAGGAAAAACAAAATGCAAACAAAAAGGGGAACTGAAACATATCAAATGGTTTCAAAGCAACTTGGGGCTAGAAGCAAAGCCTGAGAAGGGATTTGAGCTGCAGGTGAAAGCTGCCATCGAGTCAGATGCAGAGAAACTGAGAAGGGGAGACTTGGGAAGTGCTTTGTGTGCAGGAAGGTGGGAGATGGGAGGTCCCTATGGGGTTTCAATGGAGCTAAAGGTGTCTTGGCTGCAGCTCACATGAACAGGTAGGACAGGGTATCACAGAGGGCACCATCCCAAATGATCCTCAACCCTACAGATGAGCTTTGCTTGGGGTGTCACTGTGCCCTGGACACTCCAGAACAGGACCTCAGTGCCCTCATTTCCTTACATCAGGGTCTGCACTGAGCAGGAAGACGTTGCATCAACAACACTCTGGGAGCACCCACCAGCCCTTTAGTGATGCCCAGGTATGGGGGCTTTGGTGATGTGCAAACAACAAAACTTCCAACCTGAGGAGGTGCTCCCCGGGGCTTGGCAGAGGTTACATACCCTTTAGTTAAACTGAATTTCCTGGAAGCCACAAAAGCTTGTTTATCTGCACACATTTCAGTCATGCTCCAACGTTTGCCTTTTGGTCTTTGCGATCGCATCCAGGATTACGCTCCCGGCCTGGCTGATGAAATGCTGTGACCTTTCTGTCAGCTCCCATCAGCTCCGTGACAAAATGTGCCATAAAGGTCCCTGGTGACCAGGGGTCATCTCAGGTGCTGCACTGAGCACCTGGGAAATCTCTCACAGGTAAAGTTTGTTGAAAGATCCTGATGTGGGTTTTCACCCTTAATTAGGATGAAACATAAAAGGACACAAATTCCTCAAACAGAAATATTCAGAAAAAGGGTTAATTTGGGCCCAGGAAGAGACAAATCCGAACCTGTTGTTTCAACAGAATGTGTGTATTATAGAAACCACAAGAAATGTTTGTCAAAAACATGATGTCAAAACAAAAAATCGATCCCAACTCTACTTCTCTACTAGTTTTCTTTCAAAATCAAATCTACTTAGCTTTAAACATTTCCACTTTTTTAAGAAATGCATATTCAAACGTAACACCCTCCTGCATGTTCTTTCCAGGAGAACTGTGGGCCGTCAGATTATCCTACAATCAGAGGGGATCCTCTTCCCTTTTGTTAGGATCCCAACTGGCTGAGCACACTGAAATTATCTCAAGCACGTCACCAAGTTACTGTGACAAAACCCGAGCAGCCAGCTTTACTTCCACTATCATTAAAATCAAAGAGGTATTTTGTTTTCAGTTTGCAGCCCCCCTACCCGCTTGTTACACTGATGATCCTTTGATCCTGCAGCGCAGCAGGATGAACCCTTGGTACAAGGATACAGAGCTCCTGAGGAAGCTCTGAATTGCTCTGTTTTATCTCAAATCGTTTTCTTTCTGTATTCATTTAAATCCATATGTGGTCACATATCCACGTAGGATACTAAATCCCATCTACCCACTTTTCATCTCTCCCTGATTAGGAAGAAGTGACTGTCAGCAGGTTTCTCGGGGGCTTTACCAGTCTCTGAGTAAAACGATGGGTGTTATTACAACTCTCATTGCCCTGACTCACGTCAAAGGATCCGCAGCATTCCGTCTGTGCACATCCAAGGCCAGTGATGAACACACACTTCTACTGCCTCCAGCCAGTCAACAGCCAGCAAATGCTCCTTCCTTGTGGGGGTACCTTGTCCTGGTCAGTCAGCTGCACAGACTCAGTTAAGTCCAAAACTCCAGCCCCAACCTCGTCTCCTCGCGTCCTCGTAAAAAACCTGTGGAGGTTCAGCACCTGCAATACTGACAGGCTTTCCCACCCCACAGGTTCCTCCAGCCTTTCCAAGGGCTCCAGGGATCTGTCAGATATTAATTTCCTTAAGAAAAAGACCACAAGGTTGTATTACTCTTTTTTTTTTTCTTTTTCCCCTCCTGTAAATAATAAAGATATATTGTATGGTAGGAGCACAATGATTTAACATTAGAAAGAGTTATGAGATGTAGTTGAAAAACAGCGTGTGAAGAACCTTTAATTCACCAATTCCCTTCTTTACTCACTTCAAAAAACCTGGACTGTTTGTTTCTTTGTTTGCTTTTTTGTGGTTTTTTGTTTTGTTTTTGTTTTTTTTTAGAGAGGAGGGTGTGTAGATGCATAAAGGCTTCGACAATTTTGCAGCGTGTGTTATGGATCACATCACAGCCTCCTTGGGGCCACCAGCAAATACTCAAATTTGATTTCCAAGACCTACATGGTGTGACTGGGATGTGGCTTCTTCCCTCTTTGCGGGAGGATCCGACACGTGGACCCACAGCCCTTTCCATCGTCCGTAGCCGACCTCGCCAAAGGTCTATTTACAAATCCAGAACTGATTCATTTTATGATTCGTTAAACACTAATGACTCCAGAGGCACAGCCGCCTTCCCCACACGGAGCAGCAGATGCACATCCACACAAAACACGTGTTTAAATCCATGGACATCACGCTGGTCCCAGCGAGGGACCCCGGCTGCCGGCACTCACTGCGACACCCGGGGCCAGCCCCTGACTGAGACCCCCGTGTCAGCACCCAGAGCTGCTGGGAGCACAATGGGACCATTTAACAGCACTATTTGGGGTTTTTCCTGCAACAATTACATCTAGGTTAATGATTATTAGACTCCTAATAATTTAGTTTCAGTAACATCACGTTCTTGGCTTTGCTTATACAGGTGTGCACCCTCTTTGCCCCAAACCCAAGACTTTCTTCTGCACGTGCATGGAAATAAAAATACAGGTTTCTCTTCCAAAGGAGCTGTCAGTTCCTTGCTGAGACCAGAGAGCGGAATTAAATCCCTTCGCTGACTTCAAAGATGCGTGAAATCTGGAAATCTTATTCTGTGAGACACTTTCTTGCCTTTACATTTATGATGGACCTTGTTACCAGACACCTGCGTTTGCTGCTGCCATTTCATGGCAAACTGCTTAAAAGAGGCTGGAAAGACAAGCAGGAAAAGCAGATAATGGGATATACCCTGGATGTTTTTCTAACCTTTTAAAGGTTCAAAATCACTCGGATTCAGTGGAGATTCTTCTTTAATATTACCTGAACCAGCTCATTTCCCCTTGCTGCACTTCATTTTTATCCACACTATAGAGTTCAGCTCCAATTTAACTGTATTGGTGCCACAGGGAAAGTCAAAACACCCAGGGAAGAAAAAGTCTCTTCTTCTCTAATGTTGGGCACCTGCACATCCCAAAGCCACAGCTTCTCGGGGCAACCTGGGCCAGGCTCTCCCCACCCTCACCCCAAACAAGTTCTTCCCCACATCTCAGCTCCATCTCCTTCCTGTCAGTGTCAAACCCTTCCCTTTTGTCCTATGGCTCCCCTCCCTGACCCAGAGTCCCTCCCCAGCTTTCCTGGAGCCCCTTGAGGGACTGGAAGGAGCTCTAAGGTCTCCCCAGAGCCTTCTCTTCTCCAGGCTGAACCCCCCCAACTCTCTCAGCCTGTCCTCCCAGCAGAGGGGCTCTAGCACTCCCAGCATCTCTGTGGCCTCCTCTGGAATCGCTCCAACAGGTCCATATCCTTCTTGTGCTGAGGAAACCCTCTCCCTCCTTGCCATGAACCCTTGTCCCCACTCCTGTGGGATGAGAACCCAGAACTGCTCCTGGTGCCACCTCAGGAGCTCAGGGACTGGCATTACCCCACAGAGCCACAGGAGCTGTGTTCCAGGTGGCTCTGCTGGAGGCTTCTCCAAGGGCCAGAACTGCTCCCATCTCTGAGTCTAATTGCAGGAAACCAGCCCTGAGATCCATCCTGAGATGTAAGAGAGATTCCCCTTTCTTCTACCCAGGGACGTCTTTCTGCCACAACGTGTCCCCGAATCATCCCATGGGGATCTGGATGCCAGACATGCTCTTGCCTTGCCAAAGTTTCTACGTTTTAAGTTAAAGGAAATGATTTGTGGCTTAGGCATATGGTGGGTTTTGATATTTTGGACTGAGCCTAGAGGATGGCATCAGAGAGCCAGCATAATGTTTTATCTGTGGAACGATTAGGGTATGAAAGCGTACACTGCATAAAGGAGATGTGCTCTTGTCTCATCTATTTTTATTTTTTTTTTAAATTTTCAATGCAAGAAAGACTTTGAAAAAGAATTCCTGGTGAAGCAAACACCCAAGGGGCATGCAAATCTGAACTGAGATACAGCTGCCACTGGATTTCACTCCACAGCTCTCCCAGTTCTAATTTATTACAAAACTGGATGCATAAAGATTACAACAGAGAAGGCACTGCAGATAAAGATTTTAAATTCACTTGCTAAATAGATATTTAGCCATAGTGAAAATGTGACTTTGTCGTGCTAGGGTAGTTACAGTCCTGAACTAACATTGACTACTAATTAGAAAATCACTGCAGGACATTATTATAATGAGTAGTTTTCTTCTATTAGGAGAAAAATTGAGGACATCAAAAGTATCTTTGAAAATGTCCTTAAACAAACCAGATTTCACCAAAAGTTAAAATTAAAGGAAAAAAAAACCCACAAACCTGTTTACCTTCAATTCCAAGTCACTCTAGATTTCCTTTCAGGTTTTCCCCCTGGCTCTTGATGCCCCTGATGTTTTCCCACACCTGGTCCTGCCTCATTGCCCCCAAGCACAATGCCCTCCCTTGCTGCACCAGGGGCCACCTGAGGCAGCTCTTCCTGCCCAGGGAGGCACAGCAGGGACCCCCACATCACACCCTAGCAAAGCTCCAGCGGTTTCATTTCTGCCCAGCATCCATGTAATATTTTTCTCTCCCACCCTTTTGCTGTGATAAAACACCTCCTGCACTTTCAACCCAGACCTCCTGCTGCTGTTGGACAAGGGAACCAGGAGTGGAGAACTGGTTTCCCAGAATATTCAAACTATACTGCCAATCAAGCAACACAAACAACCTGAGCTTTCACCCACCTGCACGTGGAGACTGAGATTTTTGTGCAACACAACTCGTTGCATGAGGTTCCTTTGACAGTCACAAGTAAAGCCTCTGCTGTTTGAGCAGCTGAGCCGATACTCATAACAAACGCCAACTCCCCCTGAGCTGTAGGCACTGATTTCTCTAAACATTACCATCTGATGGCAGTAAAACAGGTGGGTATTACCCAATAGCTATGGGGAGAGTGAAGGGTCACGGTGCCCACCCAGCCCTACGGGCATCGCCAGTTCCCCATGCCCAGGGAAGCCCATTTGACTCCTCCAGCCCAAATCCATCCCACTGCACCTGGACTCCCACCTTCTGCTGTGACACTCCCCTTTGGGTAACACCACAGGTTTCCAAACCCTTTGGAGACCATCGTTCCCCATCTGTCTCCCTTTGTGGCATGTGTGTGGGACAGCAGGCACTGGGACAGGTCCTTGGCTCCAGCAGCAGAAAAGCACATGGGCATCACAGGTGTCCCCCAAAGATGGTACCAACAGCCATATTTTTGCATTCAGGGGACACTTCCAGAAGCAGGAGGCTGCCAGCCGCTTCCCCTTGGCTTCTCTTGACTAACAGGCTGGAAACTACAGAGCAAAGAGATGGGAAAGAGGACACAGGGGTAATGCGAGTGCACAGCAAAATATTTGCAAAAAATATTAAAAAAACACAACCAAAAAATCCCACCCTAGCCACGTGTGCCTGGGAGCGTGAATTCACAAACACTGTCCTCTTCAGGGACTGGAACTGCCCTAAGTGGGTCTGTAGTAGCAGAAGACTTTTTTGTTGTTGGGTTTTTTTCTTTTTAAACACAATTAAATGGTTTGGAAAGCCTACAGGCACCTGCAGATTTGGTATCAGAGTGAGGAGCTCCATTCCATGGTCAGGAGATCAATCCTCTGAGTGGCACAGCTCCTGCCTCTGTCTTCTCCAGCCTCAGCAGGCCCAGGGGAGTGGGGGCTGTGGGTGCCCCCATGGCCCAGCTGGGCATCGTGTCATCGTCCTTCTACCTGCAAGACAAACGAGCAGGGCCCAGAGGGCATTGTCTCACCTCCCTTTATTATCTCTGCAGCTCCAATCTGCAAACATTTCCCACAAATCACATTTAAAATGTATGAAATGTCACCGCTCGTGCATTTCACCGTCTCGGAGTCAGTCGGTGACAGATGGGATGCGTAAGACGGAATTAGATGTGTTGACCAAGAGCATTAATCGCTTTTTTTCTGCTAATAAATAGGGCCTGTATTCACATGTGGAAGTTATTTAAAGTTCATAGAATTCCAGCAGCATTTGCTAAGCTCGGTCTGACAATTTTCTGTGAGTAAAATATTTATGTGCCAGACTCTGTTTTGATTAGAAGCAGGGCCCGCTGTTATAGACCAGACAATTACACCATTAAGACAACCCATGCAGATAACGAGTATTACTCCAAAACGGCAGCAACAAGCTGCTGGTGGGAGCGGTGGCCGGGGACGGTCCTTGGCTGATCCCCGTGCTGCACTACTGTGCCCAGCAGCCAGGGCCATTTAGCAGGGGAAACCTCATTGCCCTCTGTGAGCCCAACAGCCCTTCCCCTCTCGCCTCATTACTCCGGAACAAATATTCTCTGTGCTAGAAAGCTGCGTCTTTGACTGGGGAAATATCACTCTGCGCGTGCAAGGCTGGGTTTCCCGGGAGAGGAAGATAGAAACACTTGGCAGAGCTTCCCACACGTGGCAGAAAGCTGCACAGACCTCAGAGAAGACACAGTCCCACCTCAGCCGGGTCTGATAGGAGCCAGAAGAGCCTGAGAACTGCATTGCAGCCCACTGAAAGAGCAGCACTCTTCCCTGGACGAGGTGTTTGTCTCCATTTCCACACCTCAATCTGAGCTCCTCACAACCAGCGTGTTTACAGGAGGCAGAGCAGGGCTGGTTTATGGATGGAGGAAGGAGGCAACAAGCAAGACTCTCACCCAGTGAGGCACAGGATGGCTGTAAGAAACAGCCTCAGGTTTCCCATGTCCCAGCATGAGGTCCTGTCTCCCAAAATGTTCTTTATTTTGAATAAGGGTGAGCACAGATGCAGGTGCACAATTAGGCTGGCACTTTTCCTCTGAGCTCTTCATGGCCACGTGGGTTGGTGGCTCTGCTAGGCTCAGCGTGGAGTCAGGACCCCTGTGGACACCCCACAGGGACAGGCAGGATCTCTCCCATCCCTCCAACCAGGCGGCTGGCAACAGCATGAACCACATCCCTAGATTGCTCCTCAGTCCGGATCATCTTTAGGCACTTGATTAACTCACTTCCCACAAGAAGTTGTTAGCAGCATGTAGAGTTAATTTATCCTCCGTGGTTGCATTAGATGGGTATTTAATCACCCACAATTTGGGCATTTAGCATCGTGCTGCACAGCCCAGTGCCCACAGTCGTCCATTCTCAAGCTACAAAAGAAATCATCTCATCTTGACTTATTTCCACCAATTTCACTAACAATGAAAAGTTATTACTGAAATAAAACATTAACATTAAACTCCTTTGCCTACAGTCTCTCTCCCCATTGAACCTATTCTCCGTTTATTAATTGAGTGAAAACTATTAAATTCGCCGTTATTCAGTTTGAAACTGAAATTACTTCAATAAAACCAGTAGGTTGGTGACCTAAGGCTGATCACTCAAGAGATGAGAAGTCACCTGAAGTGGAAGGAGGCACATCTTTAGGTGTGGGTAAGCTCAGTGTTCTCTACTCCCACCCCAAACTGTGGTCACATCAGATGGAAGGCACGTCTTCACTGGAAGGTCTTGTCACTGGTACTGGAAGGAAGCAGCAGAAGCATCATTCTGCTTCGCAGATGTGGGCACAGTGGTCAAAAAAGCTGTTGTAACAGCAATTTCCCAATGACAGCAGTACCACTGGCCCCTCTTCAGGAAGAAATTCCAACAGGTGTCCTCAAAAAAGTGACACTGTCAAGGAGGTGTCACCATATGGAAAAGTGCTTTGGAAAAGGAGAGAGAGCAGCTCAGAAGGCAGGGAAGGAGGATGCTGCAACTGCAGCTTTTCCTGGGGAAGAAGCACCCGGAATTGGGGTGATGTCTCAGAGAGGTACCACCCAGACCTACATGGACTGCATGAATTACCTGGGGGCAGACAGAAAAACATCCCCCCTCTCAGTTGTCTCACCTACCCCACACTAAGATGAGGAACCCTGCCAGCCTGGACTGGTAACTCCATCCTCTTACCCACCCAGAGCCACCTAAGCATCCTCTTGTGACGTATACTTGCAAGAGCTGTCGGGTCAGAACACAGCTATGCTTTAAGAGAAGGTGCATAAATATGCAGAAAGCCCCTGTCTTGCTCCATTACAGGCACAGGGACCACCAGGACCCCAGGGTAGTCGATACAGAAGTCGACCTGGGGCTGCGCCTCCCCAACACCTGGGTACCGGCTCCAGAGACAATGCAACTTGGGCACAGCTCCACAGTGGCTTCGTGGTTTCAAGGAAAAACTCTTTACAAAACACTACAGTCACTAATTGAAGGGTTTGCAAAATCCTGAGGTGCTCACAGCTGTGTCTTCACAACTCCACATGCTCTGGTATAAGGCGAGGACAAATGAGGCACTGCCCTTGAGGCCCTGCCCCAGCCAGCCCCTTCCCTTCTCAATCTCCAGCCCCCCTGGATCTGCAGATTGTGAAATCATAGACTGGTTTGGATTGGAAGGGACCTTCAAAGGTCATCTTAGTCCAGGCCCCCTGCCATACCCAGGTTGCAGATACCCGGAATGGTTTGAAATAAGCTGAAAGAACTGAAAAAGTTCCCCGTACCAATCAAATTACTAGAATGATGGTTTTCACCAGAGAGACGAAGGGCAGCAAGTGGGAAATGCTACACCTCTGGGAAGCCACGTGTGTTCAGGCAGACTCATTGTTATCAACAATGCACAGGGAATTATCTCTCTTAACATAGAAGCACATGCATATCTGTCCACAATTATAAAGACTGAAATATAGCAGTAATCTACAGCCATAAGGTGAGATTTCCATCTTTATATGACATGAAAAATGTGCCAGACACAGGTTTGCCCATAAACAAAATTGCTTTTTTCAGCCCTCCCTTTAATGGGAAATATCAATCTTTTTGTGGCTTTTATTACACAGAATTTAGCTTTTGTTTTTGACAGATGGCTCACATTCAGTCTGAAGTACAACTGTATATCATCCCCATTATATACACATCTGAATTTCAGAACATATATTTTAAAAAGACAGTAATAAATGGCAAAAAACACCTGGTGAAGCAAGGCCAGTCAGAGAGAGCCCACTTGACCACGGATCTGAAAGTGAAAAGGTTTGCCAGCCCATGGCCTCTTACTCTGCTCTGTGTCCACATTTCGATGCCCACTCCTTTGGCCACCAGACCCTGTCCCACCACAGCACAGCAAAACTGGGGAGAAACATTATTTCAATAATGGGTGGGAGAAATTGCACTAATATAAAGGGCCACTGATTTGCTTCCTTTTTTATTGTTTTGTTTGAAAACTGATGTGCTTTTGAAACTAAAAAGAAAGTTAACTATTAAACAGATTTTCCATCCCATCTAGCTTATCTCTTCACTTACTCCTTCCTTCTTACACACCATCCATTACAGATGTTCAACTCAACATCTGCCTAGATCTTGCTTTCCCCCGGGACCTGAAGCTGATTGTGTTTCCTATTACTGGTCATTCTCCTTTGTACCATTTCAGACCCTCAAAATCTGTCAAAATAGGTGGTCTATGATCAGCTTTGCCTTCTGCAGGTGTGCCTGGGCCGGTCTGCTGACACGTAGGTCTGCCTGAATTCTGCAGCAACAGAGGAATCACATCACTGCCATGTGTGACAAATCCCTACATAACCTCCATCGGAAAGATCTTACTCACACCCCACCCTCCGGCAGCAGAGAGATGCTGTCAGTTCAGAAGAAATGTGCTTTGGTGGCACCAGAGTGGTGCAGCAAACCCCCTTCCTCCTGCACTTCCACTCTGGAAATCCCTGTCCTGATGGCATTCCCTGCTGCTGCAATGAGACAATCAACTTCTATCAGCAAATCAGAGCAATCTCTACAATCAGTCTCGGAATTCACCATTTCCCAGGTACCTGCACAAAAATAGTAAGTGCATCCAAGGCTGTATTTAACATAACAAAACAAATAGCCTAAAAAAAAACATTAAAAGTTGGCATTTAATACCTTTGCATTCCTCATGCAACCTGAGGCAGCGATGGTGAAAAAAGTAAGTAAAAGCAAGTATTTAGAATATAAATGGCTATAATGAATCCATCAAGAATGATTCATCCCTTTTTTTTTTTATTCAGCACTAAGTTTCAGTTCCCTAAATTAAAATAAAATAGAAGCTATTTCCTACATTACAAGCTGCTTGTCTCTCTGCACAGCTGTACGTGCAGGCCATTTTTACGTTTTTAACTTGCCTGCTTCGTGCTAACTCTCAGGGCAGAATGCTCGATACCACATGCACCCAGCAAGGTCTTCTAAATTTCAGTAAGCTTTTCCCCCAGCAAATAGCCCGGCTGTGCCTCTCAGAACACACAGAAGACGGGTATCCTGGATGCCAGCTCATGCACTGTGAGATGTGGCAGCGCTGGCCCACGTGGCAGCCCCTACGAAGAGCAACATGAGGCTGGGTACCACCTCCCTTCCCACCAGGATGAGACAGAAGCCTCCAGAATCTACAGTTTGCAAAGAAAAATGAGGGACTTGATGTCCAGGTGAGGGAGGGGGGGATAAAAAGTATTGAAAAATTAATTTGAGTTGGATTTGAGAAATTCACTCACAACCCCCAAACAAGTTGCCCACGTGCCCATACCAGAGCCAGCCCCCAGATCTCACCCCATGGACAGCCCCGTGGCTCACCCCATCCAAGTCCAGTGACTAAATCGGAGACTGAGCATCTGATTGAACAGATTTATCCAGACCCATCTTTAATAACAAACCCCACCTGCTTTGCACCACTTCATCTGCAGGCTTGGACACTCTTCTCCCACCCCATGTCCCAGGGTGGGCACCCTTCCCAGTTACCTGCTTTTCTTCCCCCCTGCCAGTAAAGAGTGGCCATGCTTTCAAACCCTCAGGGCTTCCTTTGCAATACCTGGCAGTTATTTCAATTAATGCCACCTGTACGACGTGCCTGCCCTGAGCTCCAGACATCAAGTTCCACACAACGATAATTTAACAAAGCAGAAACTCAGGAAAAACAGTAAACACGTTTCCAAGAAATATGTTTAATATGTTAGAAAGTTTGACCAGTTCAAGTTATCAGGAAGGCTGAGCCAGGCTAAAACCTCCCATCCTCCACCAGGTTTGGTACTCTTCAGTGGAAGAGCCCTTCCCCCTCCTCGTTAGGAGGCTGAAGGATGCAAAGCAGACTCTTCCCAGGCAAGCTGACTAGTCAAGTTTCAAAATGCTTAAGGTTTTACAGGGACCGACAAGAAGACAGAATGTGCATTTGTCTGCATTAATAAGCAGCTTTCCTCCTGGTGGATTTGAAGCACATGGGTTTATTATTATATAGCACAGGATTATTACAGAGAAACAGATGTCAGCGTGACACCACTCGACTGAACCTGCCTTTGTTTTTCTGTGAGCGCAGGAGGATACAGCAGCAGTCCTCTTCCAGGCTGAAACATTCACTCTGGTCCCAAAACCCTCAGTCCTGTTCACCTTGGTGCTCTGCGGTCTCACTCAGGGGACCATGGTGTCCCAGAGGGTAGGGAGAAAACAAGAAAGACTTGTCATCATCCATACCACTTTAAGGGAAAAGAAAACATCCAGGAAATCATAGAATCACAGAATGGCTCAGGTTGGAGGGAACCTTAAAGCCCCCTGGGCAGGGACACCTCCCACCAGACCAAGTTGCTCCAAGCCCCCTCCAACCTGGCCTTGAACCCCTCCAGGGATGGGGCAGCCACAGCTTCTCGGGGCAACCTGGGCCAGGCTCTCACCACCCTCACACCAAAGAAATGCTTTGTTCTTGTTCTTTTCTATTGACACCATCAGTGAAAGAATTGTTGGAGCAGTTCCCTCGCACCTTGATGTGGAAAAGGCTCGAACTCCAGTGCTGGCAGCGGGAAGATGGGAAAATTGCCCATGTCTCCCAGCATCAGCAGAGATTTCAGTGAGCCAGCACGCTCTGGGCAAAGAGCAGCCAGCATTCCTTAGCCTCCCCAGATTGAAGGGATCTCACTCCACCCCTCAGGAGAGCAGCCTTCCATTCCCCATCCAACCTCTCAGCACAAACGCAGAGACCAGAGAGAGGAGAATTGATCAGTCTCTGGTGAACACTTGAGATATTTCAGGCCAGGAAGGACAATCTGAACCTACACAATGATGGAGCTGAAAACCAGAGAGGGTGAGCTCTGAGGAGGCAGGGCTTGGCCAAAAACACCTCAGAACCTTCCATTTACAGACCTACAATTTATTGATAACTTGGCTGAAAGCAGCCCACATCAACTAAGATAGAAGTCCTTTCATCTGGAGACTGATTTAGTTCCATAATAAAAATGAACAAAATGCTTCCTCCAGCTCTCTCCAGCCCTCATCACCCTGGCTGCCGGGGAGAGGTAATTGAATTTCAGATTTGCATCGTGGACATTCAGCAAAGGCTTTGGCAGAGAGAGGAAATAATTTCGGGATAAAAATTTAAATTATGTGGGGTGATCTTGGGTTTAATGAGTGGAATGGCAAACATACATTATGCAGGAAAAAAAAAAAAAGATGTTCTAGATTATGGTTAACTTCCAGGGGACAATAGAGAATTGAAAAACCTATATTCTGAACTTATTTGAAGAGGGTAAATTAAGCTGGTTGGTGTCCTCAGTCTCTCCGCAGCACCCAGCCCTGACCACTCACTAAGATTTGCAATTTCAGGCAGGAAAAAACACTTTTCCCCATATAATTTTACCCAAATCTTCCCCACTGGCTTTGCACTTGCTTCCTCTCAATCGTTATTTAAGTGTGTTACCCACCTTTGAACCATTTCTTTCCACAGTAAAGGAGATGCATCTGCTTCCTTCTCAAACATTCAAACTCAGTTTTTCTGTTGGGCTTCCCAAGTTTGCCATTCCAGCAGCCGTGGCAGCTCTGCAGCCTACAAACAACACCAAACAGATGAGGAGGATGCATCTCCAGCAGCAGGTGGGTCACTGCGAGGCAGCAAGCCTGGCCTCGGTGAAGGCTTTGTCTGAGGGCTTGTCCCACATAAGTCAGATTATCTGCTATCCTAACCTAACGAAAGAAAACATTAGGTGCTTTCTACTCTCAGCGAGGCATTAAGAGCCAAGGCTCCCTTTTGAGCAGTTCAAGCTTTTGAAGCCACCAAAGAACCCAAGGGGTGAGTATGTGTGGCACGGGCAGCTGGAGCCTGCAGTGTCCTCCTCCGGCATCACCTACTCTCATACAAATAAGTCAAGTTTAATGTCAAGTGGAAAGTTTGATCAGGAAAAGCAGCACCTGAGCTGCACTGCAGCGACTTGTGGTAAACAGAGAATGTGGGACTGGAAACCTCTGCAGAGAGCAGAGATGTCAGAATTCTAATTTAATTGGTAGAGGATAAAAAAGGAACAGGCTGAACCGCTCTATCCAAGCTCTCACATTTATTAGCAGGGAATAACACCAGAAGAAGGATGGCTGGGGAGGATTTCTTTCAGCATCACAGTTGTTCCTCCTATTACAGTTTGAAATCTCAAAACTTAATGTGACATTAGTTGGGCCTTCATCAAACTGAGGAGAGATGCTCCAGTGACATCGCCTGTCCCGTGGTGTCACCGCCTTCAGTGCTGCAGGTGACTCTGTTTTCATACTCCCATTTATGTTTCCTTTCCCAGCTCCACTGTTTTTTCCCCTATTTGCAAAGGTTTGCCTACACAGCAATGAAACACAAATTCATTCCCACAAACCCGTGGCACCAAAAAGCAAACAAGTATCTCGCTATTTGTAGAGAGAACCCAGAACATTTCTTGTAATTCTGAATGGTCAGAATGATCACTGACTGCAATCATCCTTCCACTTCAGAAGGAAGGTAAATAGCTCCTGGCTGCTCCTTGAGAAATAAAGAAACATCTATTTTAGGGGAAAATGCAGGCTCTGACTTTGCCAGCAGCCACCTTTGCCAGAGATCTCAGTTTGGCTTCAGGAAACAGGAGTGGGTTTCAACTCCAGAACAGCTCACACTGCCAGCCCATCACAGATCAGCTGGTTTCTCCCTCAAAAAGCAGAGGGGTTCCTTTTGGAAACTTTCCCCATCTCCAGGGAGAGGGAACACATGATTTTAGAACGAAAGCTTTATTTAACCCTTAGCATTTCTGATGTTTAAACTGCTCTTCTGTATTGCCTAGAAACTTCTCAATCTTTCCCACAGAATGAATCACTCTGAGGGTCTGTAGTTGAAGCCTGAAACCATCCATACCTGTCTGTCCCTGTATGTGAGGATGCTGGCCTCTACTGTGAAGACCCTTCTTTTTATGGGCCAAGCTCTTTCCCAAAATTGAGACAAGATAGCTCAACAGGGCTGTCAAAACAAAGCCAGGAGAAGCAACAAACATGAAAAAGGCAATTTTATTCTCCACAGGGCACTACACCTACCATTTATCTTCCCAGTGCCCTCATTTCAAAGGGATGAGGACAATCTGCAGAAGGCAGAAAATAGTTGCAGAAGAGCTGGCTGGAGAAAGTGTCATAAACATAAGGAGGTGGAGTGCAGGTTGGAGAAAGCCCTGGGGATCAACTGCTCTTCATGAGAGAAAGGCAGAACAGGGAAGCAGGAACTTTCAAGAGGGAACTCAAGTTTATTTTTTACCAGTGAGCACTATTAATCCCTGGAGAAATGTGGTGCTGCTGCTCCCACACACCAGGGTGGACTCCCAACGAGCTGGACCCAGCCGAGCAGGACAGCAAGGAGAAGACATCATGCACAGTCTGTCACCAGCCCTACTCCTTGAGAGCCAGGCACTACCCTGCTCTGACACTTCTCACTCAGGTCCAGGTCCCTGCATTGTCCCCAGCCCTTGGCATTCTCCCATCAAGCCTGGGAATCTCACTGGGATATGGGGAATCTCACTGCAGAATGTGTCAGCCAAACCCATGTACCCAAATTCCACACGGGAATAAACCAGGCGAAATGTGGCATTGTCAGAAGTTTCTGGTGACATCAGCCATCATCATCCTGTGAAACTTTGAGCACCACACGAACCCTCATGGAATACTTACAGATGGGATTTGGGGCTTAGAACTGATTAGAAGGCTAATATGTTTGTTTTGGTAGGGAAAAGGTTTGGCGATTCTGATCGCATGAATGTTATTTGCACAGCTTAGTTATTACAGACCGGTCAGACCACTCACGGGGTGTGGAAGCTCCCCAGCACACACCACTCCTGGCTGGTGCTTTTTCCCCCATCACCTCGTGTTCCAGCTCTGCCAGGGTTACGCAGTTCCCGAGGTTGTGTCAGCCCTTTGGCAGGTGACAGACCCTGTCTGCAAAGACTGGTTTGCTCCTCACCAGTCCCGAGCCTCTCTGTACCTTATCTGCAGCTTTTCTGTTTTCTAGTCTGGGATTTTCCCAGTTTAGGGACCCCTCCTTGCACAGGAGCACGTGTAGCACTGGCTGAGGCACCAAGGGAAAAAAAAACAATGTTTTTTTCACCATCCCACAAGCAAACAGCCCACGGGGGCAGGAGACCCTGGCTGGGGTGGCTCTCCAGCAGGAGGCCATCCTTTTGGTGCTCAGGCAGGAGCCTTTTCCAGTCCTTTCACTTGAGGCAGAGCCTTTTGTCCTCACCTTAGTTCTTTTAAAAGGCACCATCAGGCAGGGCAGCAGCGACAGCGTAATAACCTCGAGCCTTAAACGCAGACCTGGGATGGAGCAGAGCTGGGATGGAGCAGAGCCAGAGCCCGGATGGAGCAGAGCCGGGATGGAGCAGAGCCGGGATGGAGCGACAGGCCGTGCTCCCTCCCACCACAGCAGCATTTCCAGCTGACGAGGCTGAGAACGCAGGAGGATGTAGGACTTGGTATATTTTCACAGCACGTTATCTAACCTGCCAAAAAAAAAAAATACCCAAAAAAAGGAAGAGGTATGTAAACAGCTAAATCAAAAAAATGTATGTACTTTATGTACTTAAAAATGATTAAGCTGGAGCCACGAGAACTGGGATGGATTTAATTTATTTTTTTTCAAAGATATGCAAATATATTTATATACATCATTGCCCCTTCTGCTTCCCCCACCAGACTTTGCAGCTCCACGTCCTGTTTGATTTCTCTAATAACATGACTTAATACGCTAGCTCAACAGTTCAGGGGTTTTTTGGTTTTGTGTTTTGTTTTTTTTAAGTCATGTAATCCTCTCAGCTTAGCTTTTTAATTAAAAAAAACCTGAAAGCAAATATCCACGCTCAAATAGGTTAGTGACTACAGTGACTCCCTGTAGAACTGGTGTTACCTTTGAAGAAGGCAGGGGATCCTTCATGCTGCTCAGGCTTGGATTTGAAGCACTTCACCTCCTGCCACGAGCCCCCTCTCTAATGGAAAAGGGCTTTTTGGTAAAATTTTCACAACAACTGAAAAAACTTAATGTACCTGAAATGCCTCAAAGGCCAGCTGTGAAAGACAGCTGGGTGCTTTGGGGTCTGGAATAGGGTCAGCCTGTGGACCCACGGCCTCCTGAGGGTACTGCACATACGGGCACCTCTCTAGTTAATGAGCCCCACGGCATCACTGCTGCTGCACCCACGGCAATGCTCCCCTGGGCTGGTCTGAGCTCGCTCCTGCACAATGGCATGAGGTGCCATTGCACCTCTGAACTGCAGATTGCCTTAACCCATTTTGCACAAAAAAAAAGCCAAGAGTGTTGCGGTGAAGAATGTGTCACCTCCGAGCTACTATGAGGAGTCACGACATGTCACTGCTCAGGGATGGCAGGGCTCTGCTGGACTGGGGCTCCTCAGGCACACGGGTTCTTGCTGCCTCCCAAAGCCTGTATATAATGTATACTGAAAAGAAAATTTTAAAAGTCAGCTTCTAATATGCAGATCTGCTTTGCTTGACCGCCTTCATAACTCCAACTCACAATTAAACGACCTCAGATCAGCAGTACCATCTCTGTGTCCCCCAACCCAGGCCAGCTTAGGCTATGTGGTGCTATTGGGGCACTAAACCCAACCAGTAACCTTAAACCCCCAGCGTTCAGCACACTGACCAGCGGGTCCCAGTCTCACACAGCACTGGCTAGCATCTCAGGGGGAAAAGAGATAAGTGGGGGGACAAGGAAAAACATAGAATCTCCCTCTTTCTCCCCCCATAAACCCGAAACCCAATAGGTAGGATGTCAGGTCACTCACCAGAGACAAAAAAATACAGACATTTCCTCAATCAGCACCAACCATGAGGACCTTTAACATTAAGGACCTTTTCCCCAGCTCAACTGAACACTTTGTGGCTGCTTTGTTCTCTTTCAGGGCAAATTATTACAGTTCTTGGTTTCAAGTGCTATGAAACAGGAAATGTTGAAGCCTAGAGAAGAGGCAACACACCAAGCTCAAATCCGAGATTATAAACATTTTGTGTCCCTGCTCTGTAAATCTTTAACTGTTTCTAAAGCTCCAAAACCAAGCAGCATGTTCCTGTGCCATCTGCTTCAGGGTCACTCCTACCCTTGCTGGCTGAAATAAAACCTTGGGTCCCTGGAAGGACTCTTCTTCTAAAGAGAAGGAATGCCTTAAAGGTCTTCTGGGGAAAGTCACGCTCTAGCACTTTCTCACATGTGCAGCACCATCCAGGACCCAAGTTATAAAATGCTTGCTGTTAAGGAAAGCAATACTTAAAACCAAACACTCTTAATAGAATGAAATCTGAAATATTCCTGTTAGATTAATTTAACATTAAGGCAGTAAAGTGCATTTGGACTTTTATAACAGCAATTATCTATATAGACTTGAGTGTCCACACAGCATATGGGTAGTGCCATGATAGGAGTTATTCTGTCTAGTCTTTAGCAGTAATAAAAAACAAAATGCATAAAACTGGCAATTTATTTGCTCGTTTCCATTACAACTAAAATCCCTTTCAACGAGACTGCGGGAATTGTGTTACCCAGCAAGCTGTGAAGGTGCTCCAGCAGCCTGGGGTGGAGGGATGTGCCTTCAACATCTGTCCAGCTGAGAAGTTCCTACTTGTGGGTTTTCCCCCCTTACATCCTTCCCAAGCTTTTGGGGTTCACATTTGGGTTAGAAACAGTAAGACCAGAAATCCTGGCATGAGAAACTGAGCCATGAGGGCTTGGTCTGGCACCGCTCAAGGAAGGGAGTGTCCTGAGCCCCAGAAGCTTGGATCAAAGAAAATAGGATTAGTGTCCCTACAAGGGAGAAGGACATCAGTTGATGCAATACAGACTTAAATCTTTGCTACTATCAGTCTTTCATTTACCAGTGGGGGATTGCTATGTTATATATATGTTAATATGTTATATTTAGAATTTTTTTATTAATTTTTGATTACAGAGCATTTCAGTTTTCTGCTGCCTAATTTTGGGTAAGACCTAGCACTTTGAGGCAGCACAGCCTTCCTGGGACATGTCAACAACTCATGGGTTTCCCACTCCAGAACAGTGTAAAATACACACAGTATCACTTTCTGTCACCTGTTTTTCACGGGCTGGGAATTACAATCAGACCCTCTGGCAGCTTTACTTAAATAATGAAGAATTCACCCTTGAGTTCAGCCACTCTGCTGAAATTCTCATCTCCACTTGGAGATGACAGAAGCCTCAGGTGGATGATCTGGGGTTGCTGTTGCCTGGCTCCAGGTCCCAGCCACACTCCCAAGCCTTCCCACAGATGCTGCTCGGCTGCACTCCCACTCTCACTGCCCCACGGACGCCCCACGGCAGAGCTGAGCCGCTGTGCCCGGGGCAGAGGACATCCTACTCTATTACAGCAAGATGAAAGGCGCCTGTCACACGCCAGAGACCTGCAGAGCCGAGGGAATTACAGCCTATGGGACATGTCATTATATGAGCCACATCAGCAATTACTTCTCTCAGTTGGCATGAGCCAGCCTGTCCTTCCCCCAGCAGCTCGGTGGCGAGTGCACTGTGGTCATAGGAAGGCAGTCACAGCACGGTGTCCCTGTGCATGATATTGCATGTTTTTTGCCTGTTTCCCCCCACTTTTGGCAGGAAAGGAAGGAGCTCTGCACCAGGCAGGGAGCTGGACCCGCCAGAGCCGGGTCAGTGCTAGACAAGCTCCTCGGTTACAAGTTCCAAAGCCTTTTCTTCCTTACAAAGTCTTACTCCACAATTATCTCAGCAGTCACAGAAGGCTTTCATCTTGAACGGCTCAGCTCAGCATCCTAATGAGCAGCAGAATCCAGTGCTCCCATGGCAGAGAAAAGTAAGCATAATTCCCACCTGGAAAGCGCTTTACAAGGCATTAAAAACAATCTCTGGCCCCTGAATTCTAGGAAAAGCTGTTGGACCCAAGTGAAACACGAGCATGGGTGATGGACTCCGTGATTTATCTTTTGTGCCTACAGGAACAGCAGCAGCATCCTCTCACCAAACCCCAGAGCAGGCTGGCCATGGGCTGTTGGGTGCTCCCATCTCCCAGAAAGCTAGGATGTCCACACCACAACCCCGTAGGAGCATTCCCAAACACTCATTTGAGCATCAGCATTCGCGGCGCAGCACTGCAGCCTGGCAGTTATATTCACAAATGGCCTCACAGAGGGCAAGTGCCACCCAGAGCCAGCCAGGTCCACACTGGGCCAAACCAGGGCATCGTGAGGGGCACGCACCTCTGCATGGCTGAGCAGCTCCTGAGCCCCAGGACCAAGTGAGCAAGCCCAGGGCTTGGATCTCCACAACCCTTTGTACACGGTCATAGGGCTAAAACACTCTGAAACCCCACAGAGCAGCCGGGCTGAAGCAAAGGTGCCCGTGCTACCTCCAGCACACCTTTCTAATTATACCAAAGGCAGTTTGTCTTCCAGCCAAGTATTTCCAAAGTGTGGGGACTATAAAAATGCTGAAATACTGGAAAAAAAAATTTAATATAGCATAGTTAATTATTCATAGTTCTCCATGAGCTTTACCTATAGTCCCAGAAGTCAGCTCATTTCCCTGAGTATCGGGTGATGGACTGCCAAAGTCTAACGCTTTTGGATTTGCGGTGTTCTGCAATGCCTGTTCGCTCGCTCTCCTTTCTGGGAAGAGGCACTTGTCCCTGCAGGACCACCGACATTCGATGCAGATTTTTTAACCCAGGGTCATATTGTGTTTTCTCAGCAGAAGAGCCATGTTGGCCACCTGCCCTCGTCTGCCTGTAAGCGCCAGCTCCGAGGAGAGGCCAACAAACACTGTGCCGAGGAAATCACATAAAGAAAGCCCCAATTAAAATGCCAGTGATGCTCTACACTCAGGAGAGAATAACTGTTCACCCCCATGCACACAGACTGGTTTTTCCCCAGGCATTTTCTAAGTCTTGAAGTTTAAAAAAAACCCACCCTGAGCTCTCAATGTTAGTTGCTGTTTGTCTTCCTGTCGCGGTTTTTTCCAGACTTCATCCTTCCTCCAGGGCCTGGAGACAAGCTAAAGCCTGGATAAACTAGTTATCAGCCCAGCTCCTGATATCAAAAGTTGTCTTTAAAGGCTGCTTCCTCACAGGGGATCCCTCCTCCCTTCTGGGCCAGCAGCTCTCATTTGCATCAAAACACAGGTAATAAAAATAAAATTGCCTTAGCTGTCAGCCTGTTTGAAAGCCCCACTGGCAGGGCTGGGAAAAACCACATTCTCTCCTATTTCAGGACTTCAAAAGCAGCAGGTAAAAAATAAACAAACAAACCACAGCAAGGGAAGCACCAACGTCTTGTCCCACCACCCCAAGCGATGCTCCAGCAGAGCCGCCGCAGGAAAGCCAGGTCCTGGAGGCATGGTGGCTTTCCAGGGAGCATTGTGGCATTGCCTTGGTGGCAGGAGGGTGGCTCAGCTCCCTGGAGCCCTGGGGACCAGCGGTGCCACCACAGCACAACCTGTGCAGCATCTGACAGAGGCGCTTTACTCATGCTATTTTAAAGCACTGAAGAAAGTGGGTCACCGGGAAAAACAAGCTGTAAAGAAAGCCTTGCAACAAAACCAGCTGAATTTAAGAGTTAAGCCAGCTGCCTGTGGCTTGACTGAAGCAGCCAGAGAAGGGTGGGGACACCAGGGAGAAGCTGGTTGTGAGGAGCTCACTGACTGCAGCCATGTCTCCAGCAGCAAAGGTACCCGAGACACCGCCTGGCACAGGGCTTCCTGAACCTGCTCACTCACTTCTTAAAAGGAGCTGCAAGACCAGGGATTTTAGGAAGAGCACAACTCAAGCTATGAGATATTCAACCAGAAAAGAGCCAGTCGCAGGGGAGGCAGCTCAGCCTTTCCCCAGCTGCCTTGTGCCCCAGGAGCTTCAGAAGTTACAGCCGGAGACTGCCATACATCTCATAGGATGGAACCATGGAACAGTTTGGGTTGGAAGGGACCTTTAAAGGTCCAACCCCAATTTGTACCCAAGGCCAGTTGCTTAGTCAAGCTCAAAGCAAGATCTCCAGTATTTGAGCTGCCACATAAAGGCACTTAAGTCCTGGAAGGTCTGCACACTTGAGCCTCTCCACACCTGGAAGGCAGGATTGGATGAGATTTTGTGTCTTTTTAGTTTTGAGTTGTTGTGATAAAAGTGGAAAGCCAGCTGGGTGTTAATACACGTACAAATCCTGGAAGCATGATACCAGGCTCATTCCTTCATCTTTCAATGAAATGTTTTTTCTCACCAGCAGCAGCGCTCCTGTGAAGGTCAGCAGCAAAGCTGAAGGGGCAACAGGGCCAGCAGAAGAACCTCTGTCACTCGAGGGGCAAGGAGAGCTTTCATTGAGTTACCAACAGCACCACAGGCAGGAGTATCTTAACCACAGAAATCTAATTGGACTCCACTAAGAGATTTTGAGCAGTAAATAGGCTCTTGTAGCAAAGGGCTCACAAGAGCTGCCAGGAATTTCCACAAAAGACCAAACAGGTTTTTCTGCACCATCTTTTAGTAACATCCACAAAAGCGTCCAAGCCATCAGCTGGACCAGTAACAAACCCTTCGCTTACTGCTTCAACGTACCTCAGAGTGAGAGCAGGGCAAGAGCCAGCTTGCTCAGCCCTACATTAAAGCAGGAGACTCCAAGGGAACAATCACGGGAAAAGGCACACAGAGCCTTACAGAAGCAAAACAGATGAGGGACAATTCACAAGGCTTTGGGCAACCATCCATGCTCCCAGGGAGCACTAAGAGTAAGGCTGTTCCATGGGAAAGTGAGCTGGGGGGTTAGGGTGACCACAGCACAAGAAAAGATCTCACCAACCTGGCGTGTCCAGCAGCATCACAGCCAGGGCAGGCCAGGGACAGCAAGAGGCAACCCTCAGAGTCTGGCCACCCTCAGGCAAGGTGAGGCAATCATCCAGGTTTAGAACCCAGAGTAGCAGAAGACAGTGCAACCTACAACACAGCTCCATCAGGACACAGGCACACCACCAGCAAAGTTCCAAGCAGAACTGGAATCCAGACTGGAGCTTAAATAGAACTCAGCTCAAGGCCAGGGCAGGTGGGGCTGCAGGGTGCTGAGGCTCCAGGTGGAGCTGGTGAGGGTGGTAGGGCCCCAGGTGGGGTTGGCCAGGACAATTAGGGTCTGCAAGGGCCACACACACTTTGTGGTGCTCTTTGTTGGGAGGTTTGGGTCAGCATCACTGCCACCATACCTTGTGCACTAAGGCAAGCAGAAAGCTGGTGCTGGGAAGCAAAGGGTTTCCTGCCAGTGCCTAACCCCAGCACCTGACTGACTGTGGCCAGTGCTGTCTCACTGGGAAAACTCATTCGCTCACCGCTATTTGGGCCAGTGGCAAACATAATTACTATTACTGGTTGGTTAGGATCTGCAGGCACAGCTATTGTTCCTCAGACCGGTGTGGTTAATATGGCCATCCATCTCCCCCAAGTGGGCTGTAACCTCTGAGAGGCAAAGCCTGCACATCTAGAACTGCTTCTGTATACGTATGTACTCACAACCTACAAAGTCCTCAGGCATCTCTGCAGCAGCGCTGCTTTTTGCTAATCGTGACAGCAAGAGCACTGTATTATTTATGAAAGAGAGAGAAAATGCAGCAGAACTAGAGGGTCCATCCTCCTGCCGAGAGCTGGGACCCGTCACAGCATCATCCAGGTCACAGGCAGGACCCGAAACCTGCCAGAGGAATCATTCACTGTCCCAAGCACCTGGGACCCCCCTGCTCAGCCAGCCCAGCTCTGCTGCGTCTCACCCATAAAGTCCACAGGAGCTCAGAGCGGGCTTTTTTACGGGTTATGGACATTCTGGGTGTTCACCATGGGAACGGGAGCCAGCCCCCAGCTGCCTGTAGTTCCCCAAATGCGTTTCCTATCGCCTGCCTGTAGCCTGTCTGTGTGAGAGAACTCATAGCTGGAAATGCTCACATATATTCTGAAGCACGGGCAGCCTAGCCGCTTTCTCTGATCCTTTTGTCAGGAATTATCTGCCTCATGCAGACAAAAAAGTGCATGAATGCAAATTCTTAAATTCCTCAAACTACAACGCCATTGTATCAGCAGCTTGGTGGCTTTGAGTCTATTATATCCACCTAAAGGCTAACCCATTTTCAGGATTAAAGAGGAAAACAAAAATAGCTCAAGTAGCTTCCAGCTAGAAGAAAAATATATTATTCACTTCATTAATTAAAATCTAGGTCACTTAACAAACACACATACTATTAAGGAAAACAAATTTAAATTCTCCCTTAATAACAGCCACAGCTTCAGAAATGTGGGTTTGTGCTAGAAAGCTGACCTGTGAGAATTTCAGAGCCGTCAGCCAACTCCAGTGCATTGCTAAGAACTAAGCCTCGTGCCGTCCTTTGTCCTTTTAACGTGGATGTGCTGACAGGAAAGGCTTCTGCACTGAACGCTCCCAGTACCGAGATGCTCTCCCAGAGCCGGACAAGGGGAGGAGCCCGGCGGGGCTCCCAGTGCTGCCTGCACTAGGATGACAAGGCTGTTGATGAAGCGGCTCTGCCTGGAGGAGCACCTTCATCTTACCTTGCAAGGACGAAAGGGTTACCCCCCGCCCCCCCTGCCCTGCTTCCTAAGAGGCTGTGGCAGAGCCTGGGGAGAGGGGATGGATGTGAACAACACTCCCTCAGCAGCCAAGGACATCCATGGCGTGCACGGGCATGGGATGAAGCTGAGGATGGTCCTGTTTTCCAGGGAATAGGCTGTTGAGATGCAGCTCACTGCTACACAGAGCCTTGGCATGGCACAATGACTGTGTCTGCCCCAGCAAAACCCCAGCAGCTGAGTTACAACTGGGCCACCAGGTGGACTTGATGCAAAGTCTTTTCTGGTGCTTGCTTTTTTCAATACAGTCACAGAATCAGAGAATGGTCTGGGTGGGAAGGGACCTCTGGAGATCATATCCTCTAACCCCTCTGCCACAACAGGGTCACCCAGAGCAGGATGGACAGGAACGCATCCAAGTGGGTTTGGGATATCTCCAGAGAAGGAGGTACTCAAAGGTCTATGAAATGGTGCAGGGCTGCAGGGACCAAGAGGAATGACCACCAGACGGAGCAGGAGCAAAGCAGACACATTTCTGTCCCTGCTCAAAAAGCATTTTTTTCCCATAAAGGCCAAAACTGAGCCCCCCTGGTACCTCTGACCATCTCCCCACCTGGGCCAAACACTCCTGACTAAACCAGTTCCAGACCCACAAAGAAAGAGCTCCACGTGCCTGAGGTACAAGAGGTGAAGCAAAGCCCAAATCAGCCTCTCTGCTGTCATCCAAAAATCCTTCTCCCTGGTTTTCTATAATGAATCTGAAACGTTGCGCTACAAATCTTAATTAAATTTGCATTTTTCAATATTCAAGTATGTTGCCAGAAAACGCTCAGCTCGGTCCTTCCACAGGAGCACAGAGATGCTTTTGCAGTTTTTAGGACTTCTCTTCCTATTTTCCTTCTTAAAAGGTACTTTGTGTTCTTCATTCTCTCAGATCCTGGCTCCAGGCACTCAGTTTTCCACCTCTTACAAGTTTTTTCCATCACAACGGATGCAGTCTTTAAAAAAAAAAAAAAGAAAGAAAAAAAGCTATAATTCAAAAGTTTCTGGTTTTTACTCAACTCTTGTTTTTCTCAGCTGTCTCCTGGGTTGGCTATATTTTTAATGCAAATGTTCTGTGATTATGCAAAAAAAGATCTAATTAGATTGATTGATACTGTCATATCAACAAACCCCAGCCCTACTCTCAAATCCCCACGAAGTAGGTGTAGCAGGCAGTGCTATCCTCTCAGGCTTGTCCTTCAGGGACTCTGTTTTGCATCTGTTATTGTTTCGGGAACAGTGGTTGCTCCTCGCACCACCTTGCTCCGAGATCATATTTCTTTCAGCAGAGCTTTCACTCCGGTTGTTAATAACCTCAGATTTTTCCATCTGGCCTCGATGCTGCCGAGGTGAGGAGAGTGGTGCTGGGCTGTTGTGCCCGCACTGAGAGCAGCAGTACGTGCACAGCTACAGAGATGAGTGTACCAGAGATGGGCTTTATGGTAAATATAAATTCTGGGGTTTCTGTAGGTTTAGGCAGGTGTGAGGTGATGCTGTGCATGGAGCTGCACCAGGGTTTCCTCCACTTTCGGGCAGCCACCGGAGTGGGTCCTCCAAGGATTTCTCGTGGCTAATTAACGTCTGCACAGGTATTAAGTGGTTAAGAATATGGAGTGTGTTTAACTCAGTTTGCTCCACACCAATAAGCTTGAAGAGGGAAAGCAACCAGTGTAAATCTTACAGCAAGAGACCTCTACCCTTTACAAATGGGAACCATTGGGGCATAGGATCATAGAATGGTTTGGGTGGGAAGGGACCATAAAGCCCACCCAGTCCCACCCCCTGCCCTGGTCAGGGACACCTCCCACCACACCAGGTTGCTCCAAGCCTCCTCCAACCTGGCCTTGAACCCCTCCAGGGATGGGGCAGCCACAGCTTCTCTGGGCAACCTGTTCCAGGCTTTCACCACCCTCACAGCAAAGAAGTTCTTCCCCACATCTCAGCTCCATCTCCCCTCTGTCAGTGTCAAACCCTTCCCCCTCATCCTATGGCTCCCCTCCCCAATCAAGAGTCCTTCCCCATCTTTCCTGGAGCCCCTTGAGGGTCTGGAAGGGGTTCGAAGGTCTCTCTGGAGCCCCCACTAATAGGGAAAGCCCCACACATAAGGAAAACATCAAACCTTTTAGAGAGCTGACATTTTCCCAGCATGAGGCACAAGAAAATGGAGCAGATAACTGTCTAGTTAGAAATGTCTCTAGTTTAAAACCATGTTTCTCTTCACTTCTTATTCATACTTCATAAGACACGAGTGCTTTATCCCATTTCTGCTTTTCCAGTGCTGAGGATCATCTCCTCTGTTAGAAGGATGTTTCCCAGCTCACCATTTCCAACACATTCCCTTGGCACATTTCTGATTGTTGTGCCAGCATTGCTAATGAAAATATTAAATAAAATTTATTCTCACACTTGCCTTTAAGAAAATCCACCGATAACCCCTTCCAGGCTGTGACGTCCACTAACGCTATTGTTTTTCATCTCTCCCCTGGGCAATTATTCATCTCCGTGGGCATATTATGGCTTTCCATTACTGCCCATCCTCTCCAATGTAAGAGTAACATCCCATCTGGTACAGCAGCACCTGTTCTGTTCTCTTAGGCCCTATGTTTAACATAAACCATCCTTGTTGAAAATAGAGACACGCGCTTCGCTTTGGCCATTGTGCAAATTACTCTTAAATTCTGTCCACCCTCAATATACAGAATCTTCACTTCTTCACTTACTCCTTTTTTACTTATGTGACCATTTAGTGTTTATTATCCCTTATGAGGCACAGCTGAGCCTGTCTTGAGGCGCTCCTCGTTTGTCCCTACATCTCCTGACCTCGGAGCTGACGGATTTGACGGCTGGTTCTGTCCTTCATTTGTTGAAGACTTTCTGCTAAATCCCTAATCCCTTTCAGAGGTGGATTTGCATTTGTTACCATGGGACCCAATTTTGTGCAGTTTTGGAACCGTGGACTCAAACCAATTGGAGTTTCATCCATATTCAGCTCCCTGAGCTCTGCCAACCACAAAACTTTCCAAACAAACTCTCTGAGTTTTTCAGTCCTTTCCTTTCAAATTCAAGGCTTGGCTGAAAGTTTGGTCTCTTCATTAACAACACAGCTCCAGCCTGCCTTTTTAATTCTTTCAAACACTGTAATTTAAACTGAATTGACTTACAAGTGTTCAGTTCAGGGCTTTTTCTCCAAAAAGACAACAATTCTTTCCAATGTTCTTCCCCCCGTTTATCCAAACACTCAAAACACCATTATCTCCTATTGATCACCGGACTGCCAGGTAAATAAATCATGGGACTGCATGCTCTGAAGTATTATTGACTTGCCATTATTACTGCAACTTTTTGGTCTTATTTATCCCTTGGAAGATAAAGTCTCTTCCACTGATTTGATTCTCATTTACCCATATGAGGGCAATAAACGTGTGTACTCCCACCCACCTCCATGCTCTCCCCAAGGTTCCTCTCTTATTCCACAGAATCATTTTATCCACTTTTACTCCTTTTTTTAACCTTGCCATCCAACAACTCACCCTCTTTTCTTTAGCCATGGCTGTTTGTTGTTAATGTTTGATTATCCTACGTGTCTGACCCATGGAATCAGAATAATACAATACCGCTGAGAAATACCACAAGAGGGAAGATCAAAAAATAAAACACTTAATGCTCCTTAAATATTTTGCAAAGGATATTCTAAATGGAGGGAGCAGAGGCTGTTGGCAATGCTCCTTTGAACTAACACTGCTTAAATATGCCAAATTTTGCTTTGATCTTATTAATTCCAATCAGAAATGAAGCACAGCTTTCACTGATCTTTTTTTGTTGGGGTTTTTTTCTGAATAAGATCAAAATAGACCTTGTGTCCAGCAATTAAACAGTTTGTTTCTGAACTCCACAAAATTTAATATTCCACTTGAAATGCAAGGGTAGGAAGCCTATTAATAGGTTATACATTAACCAAGATTTACCATAGAATCGTAGACTCATGGAGTGGGTCGGGCTGGAAGGGACCCTAGAGACCCCCAGTCCCACTACTGCCATGGGCAGAGACACCTCCCAAAGCAGGGTTCCCAAAGCCCCATCAGGCCTGGCCTTTATTTTTTATGTTTATCCTGAGCTTAAATATTTGGCAGTGACACTTTAATGCGATCTGGACTTACTTAAAGGTTTCTGAAATGTGAAGAGGCAGAAGGACGTAGCCCCTAGGAGAGAGGTGAGGGGCCGTTCAGAGCTTCCATCAAAACAGTCTGCAGGACACGTTTCTGAAATTTAAAAAACCCAACAGAATAGAAAAGAGAGCCCTGCAATGCAGAGCTCCTTGTGTGCCATTTCCCTGCGCTTTAATTGCGTACCAGGTGTTCCGTGCAGCCACGGAATATTGCATTATGGAAACGCTTTCATTAAAGATCCCACGTGGAAGCTGCCTCTCACCCGTGTGGGCTTTCCCAGGCAGCCCCCACGCAGCAGCTCAGCCTCAGACCTCACAGCAGCTGCTTCCATTGGACTTTCCTTTAGAAAATAACAAGAGGAGCCCTTTGTAGGTAGGTAGTACATAAAATCGAAGAGTATTAGTTTACCTTACAGACTGAAAGCCAGAAGGGAACACTGGGTAATTTATTCCTATTCCCGTTACAGCACTATTCAGGAGCTGTAATTTTTCTTTCTTTTCCAGAGCCCTTTGATAAGCTAAGCTAATACACGCCAGCCTTGATGGGAGCACCACTGGAGACAGAGCATCCACCCTGCTCCTCGGTGGCTTGTCCCAGCAGCGTGTCCAGCAGCAGTCGGGTGCTGAGCAAGGAAAACACCCCCTTGACCTGGAGATCCTGCATCTGCCACGATTGCTCTCGGGGCCAGGGAAGGTGCTCTCTGCTGTGCACAGCTTCTCCTTAAAACAGCTTTTTTTCAGATGGCAACGGCACCGCAGCAGTGCCTGGGAGGAGCCAGGATGCTTTCTCAGAGAGTTTTGCATGATTGTGCAAGAAAACAAACAATAAGGTATGTCACCTGCTGTCCTGATGGCTACCAGACCTGCCCAGTTCCTGCAGTTCACCCTCATGTTCCTGTGCCAAACGGCTGCTGGCCAGGGGATGGCTATGGTGGAAATGTGTCCAGTAGCTCTAGTTGCCTCCAGGTCATCCTCCCCAGTCCAGGCTGGCAGCTTGGCCACCCCAATCAAAGTGTGTCTGTTTACTCCAGGCTCTGCATCTACCTGCTGACACGCTCAACCACACGCCTTTATTCTCTGCTACAGATCAGCAAAACCCACTATTTGCTTTCTGTTTCGGTGTTTCATCTCGCTGCTGACTTTTATGGCATTCTCATAAAGCTTAAAAGCTCATCTTGTAGTGTAATCAAGCTAAAAAGTCATGTTATCACAACAATGAGATTGCTTATGCAATACGTTACAGGCATTTTTTAAAAAAACAAGCATATGTTCAGTCTGCTACAGAAGAGCAACAGGATGTTGTAAAGTTGATTCCTGTTGTTAAATCTGTCATAAACTATAATATTTTATTTAACTCCGAGTAAAACTCAGCTGACAAAAATATTTTATGGTTGCCTATTAATGTGAATAGGAGCCATGCATCATCACTAATGCAGCAAACAAATCATGGGGCCAGCTGTTTAATAAGAAATATCTTTCCTGCTGGATTTATCTTTGCCATCTAGCCCAACAGCTTTATCTTGTGTAAAGGTCCTTCTCTTCTTCTGTTTGCACTGAATATTTGATGTCACTGCTAAATGTATTCATTTCTGCTGAAGAGACAAGAAATATTTCCCTAAGTTTACCCTGGTGTCAGAATACAAATAAAATAGGTAAAACCTACGGTGTGAAACGGTCAGTTCTATGGGATGTATGGGATAGCAGGGCCTGAGAGCAGGCTGCTAGACATAAGGAAGTCCTTACTTAGGGAGCAGGAGACACGGGAGCTCCACACATGCACACGTGGGTGTGTGTAAGGAGATGGAAGTGCACTCACAGCACAGGAGGGGCTACGTTTTCAAAACATTAGGTTTTACAAGAATGTAAATGTAAATTCCTACTTCAGCGACTGCAGAGGAGCCTCTGAATAGAAAACAGAGGCACACCCTGGTCTGGGGCATGTATTAGCCCAGTCCTCCCACCAAAATGCCCATTGGCAGCAGTAGTGTCACCACCACCCCAGGTCAGCAAGGACCAAATGCTGCCAGAGTGATTGAATCATAAAATCACGGAATGGTTAAAGTTGGAAGGGACCTTAAAGATCATGGAGTTCCAACACCCCTGCCCTGGGCAGGAACATCTCCCACCACACCAGGTTGCTCCAAGCCCCCTCTAACCTGGCCTTGAACCCTTCTAGGGATGGGGCAGCCCCAGCTTCTCGGGGCAGCCTGTTCCAGGCTCTCACCACCCTCACAGCAAAGAAGTTCTTTCTGGTGTCTCATCTCAATCTCCCCTCTTCAAATTTAAAGCCGCTACCCCTTGTCCTGTCACTGCACTCCCTGACAAAGGGTTCCTCCCCAGCTCTCCTGGAGCTCCTTTCAGATACTGGAAGGCTGCTCTAAGGTCTCCCTAGAGAATTCTCCAGGCTGAACAACCCCAGCTCTCTCAGCCTGTCTTCAGAATAGAGGTGCTCCATCCCTCTGATCATCTCTGTGGCCCTCTGCTGGTCCATGTCCTTTCTGTGTTGAGGACTCCAGATCTGGACACAGAGCTCCAGGTGGGGTCTCACCAGAGCAGAGGGGTAGAATCACCTCCCTGAACCTGCTGGCCACACTTCTTTTGATGCAGCCCAGGATGGGGTTGGCCTTCTGAGCTGCCAGTGCACACTGCTGGCTCATGTTGAGCTTCTCATTTTATTAACATTAATATATTATAATTAAATTAACATATGCTGGGGACTCAACAGGACCCTGCATGCTGAAAACCCCTCCAGAAAGTCATGGTGATGCTTCATCCATCCTCAACTGAAACTCCTGACAGCAGTGGCACATAGACAAGCTTGGACAGGACTGTCCCTGGGAAAGGAGATGAGAAGAAGATGAGAAGAACATGGACTCTCTGAACTGCCTTTCCCCAGCAGAAAGCAACCAAGAAACGGGAGTGGAAACATTATATTAAGCAGCTGATTTTGCCACAAAACTCATTGTGCTACACGATGCAGTTGGTGTCTCACAAGTGTGCTGCAGCATGAAGAGAGGACTCATGTGAAGGACAGCACCAGCAAAGCCTCCTTCAGGGCAGGAGGAGGTGGGAGAAAATGATCTGGGAGGGGGCAGATGCTGGGGATGGAGGGGGATGCTCCCCCGGCCCTCTTTACACATTCCCCATGTCTGCAGGAACCAGAAGTACTTCTGCTCACAAATTTTCTTGCAGCGTGGAGTAGGCGGGCACTTACTCCCGAGGCACCGTGGGGAGGATGGAGCTGGAAGATGCCCATGGAGCAGAGGGTGAGGACTCTCTTGTCAGCTGCACAGAGGATGCCAGAAACAGGGTGCCCCCAGGGCACACACGGGCTGGTTCTCACTGATAGGAGGTGAAGAGGGAGCCGATGCCCACACTCACCTGTCAGAAACTGCTAGGATCAAAGAAGTCAAGCTGGCAACTCCCATCTCTCCTTGGAGACTGGGAAAAGGTCACTGAGCATTAGTTGCCCCATTCCCTTCTGTGCTGCTGCAGCCAAAGGATGGGGGGAGAGAGGAGGGGCAGCAGGTTTTGTGATGTGAATGCAAGCCGTGTAAGTTGCAAGCCAAAACTGGTGGGATTCATGGACGTCTGAAGGGGAAGTAGTCTAGACAAGCACTCAGAGGACGCTGAGTAGCTCTCCTCCCAGTGCTTGGTTGGCTTAGTACCTACAGTACGTGTGATTCCCCTGACCAGCACATCAGAAATAACCACAGTTTAACCCAGAAATAGTCCGGGAGCTAAAAAGAGTGGTTCCTCTTGACCTCCTGACCTGGTCTTTCAGCTCAAAGCTGTGTAATCTGGACACAACAGGGTTCATTTATTATTCTTCATGAAACGATGCATGACGTTGTACCAAAGTGTCTTCAGCAGACTGTAACACAGAAAAGCAGATGGGAGCCAGAGATGTGCTAATTAAGCTTGATAATAGAAATGTTAATTAAAAAACCCTGAAGAGGAAAGGACATTCTGTAATCTCCCAGTGTTCTCAAGTGATGCAAAAATGTCCAGCTGGAAGAAACAATCTTGTAAGAAACTCTGGGTCAGGGAGGGGAGCCATAGGAGGAGGGGGAAGGGTTTCACACTGAGATAGGGGAGATGGAGCTGAGCTGTGGGGAAGAACTTCTTTGGTGTGAGGGTGGTGAGAGCCTGGCCCAGGTTGCCCAGAGAAGCTGTGGCTGCCCCATCCCTGGAGGGGATCAAGGCCAGGTTGGAGGGGGCTTGGAACCACCTGGTGTGGTGGGAGGTGTCCCTGCCCAGGGCAGGGGCTGGGATCTGATGATCTTTAAGGTCCCTTCTACTTTAACTATTCTATGGTTCCATGTCAAGGGCGCCCTGAGGAGCATTCAGCCACATTCCTCTCTCCAAATCCAGGCAAGGAGTCTTTCAGGAGGACAATTCAGTCAAAGAGAATTCACATTGGACCAGATGACCCTTGGAGTCCCTTCCAGCCTGGTATTCTATGATTCAGTGAGCACAGCTGGGAGACAGAGCAGCACCAGTGTGACAATAGTGTGCAGTATCACAGTAGGCCCCATAAAAGCTGGGACCATTACAGGACCTGCCTGAATACACTGAAAAACCGCAGCCAGGCTCTCTTGTTCCCCATGCTCTACTGTTAGAGGTGTAGAAAGGAGGTAATATTTGTTTTGGCCCAAACCCACTGAGAGCACAGCAGCAGGCAGGCATCCCCAGCAGGTTCAGAGGCCAGAGAAGATTGATGGCATTCGCTGGACAAATTACTTGGCTCTGTGCAAGGCAACTTGGTTACCGTGCTTATTAGCTGCAGTCGAGCACAGAGCCGTCTGAGAGGCATATCAATTAGCAGGGACGAGAGATGTTTCAAAGATCCTCTGTAATTTATCTGCGAGCTGGATTAAACCAGGGAGCTGAAATCGGCTGAGTCAGCAAGTCCCGGTGTTATCTCAGTGCCTCTCCAAGATGGATATCAAAACCTTTCCTGGGCTGCTGCAGAGTGAGTCCAGCTGAGACTCAGCTTAATGAAAGCAAATTGTCAACAGGAATGTGCTTATCGGGATAACCCTTTGATTCTGTGAAAAGCTGCTGTGATAACAGCAGGCAATTAAGGCAGGGTACCTCAGCTGCTGGAGAGGTCCCACTGGCAGGGCTGGGAGGGGATGCTCTGCTCCTGTTGCTCAGAGGCAGGTTCCCCTGGGGGAGCTCTCATCTCCCGGGCTCTGCCTCCACCCCAGCCGTCACTATAGAGTTTGGGACAGGAGAGAAGTGGACTCCTTCCACCTGGAGTGGTGCAGCCCTGCCTCATTTCATGATTTAATGCAGCACTGGCAATGAGAAAACCCACACTTTTTGAATAGGAAGGTGATGGGGTAAAAGGCACCGAGGCCGCAGTTCCACCTAGATGTCCAGACATGGTGGGATTTCATAGAATCATAGAATCATTTTGGTTGGAAGAGACCCTTGGGATCATCAGGTCCAACCATCAGCCCTACTCTACAAGTTCTCCCCTACACCAGATCCCTCAACACCACATCCAATCTACTCTGAAACACAGTCAGGGATAGGGACCCCACCACCTCCCTGGGCAGCTGATTCCACTGACTGACCACTCTCTCTGGGAAACTTCATATCCTGTTTTTTTCTGTGTTTTCTTTCCTCTCTGCTTCATCTTTCTTCCAGACACATCACTGCACAAGGAGCACTCCCGTTTGACCGAGGACACAGCATCATAGATAGAGGCTGCGCTCCCCTTCTGATGTTGGTAGCCCTAAAGCTGAGGCAGCACTTGGAGGGGGGTGTCTCCCCAGAGCAGAGCAGAGGGGCAGAATCCCCCTTCTCACCCTGCTGGGGATGCAGCCCAGGGTGCAAGGGGCTTTCTGGGCTGACAGCTCACCTTGCCAGCCCGTGTCGAGCTTCCCATCCACCAACACCCCCAAGTCCTTCTCTGCTGGGCTGCGTGTTTTGTAGTGTGGGAAAAACACTTTAAATTACAGTGCCTGAAGGGACATGGATAACACAAAGCATACAACTTCCTTCAATTAAATCTCATGTAGCTTTTAAGAAACATCCAGTCTTGATTTTATTAATTTCCAGTGAGGGACAATCCATTACAACTCTTGTTAGGGTGTTACGGTACTTTGCTTCCTGCAGTGATTTCTTGCTTCTGATCTGAACTTCTCTTGTTGCTGCCACCAGTCACTGGATCTCATTAGGCATTTGTCTCCTAGGTGGAAATCCTCTGGATTGTCAGCACACCAGCTCTGATGGAAGGTACTTGGGGCAAGGATCAGGTTATCTCTTAGCGCCCTCTTGAACTAACCATCCTTTCCTAAGGGACGTTCTGCCAGGTCTCTCCCAGCTTGCCCTCCACACTGCAGATTTACTGGTTTGCTCTTCCTCTGGTTTATTCCCCTTCCCATTGTTGCAAGTAATATTCTAGAGGTTTCTGACAGCCCAACCTGTTCTGCAGCTCAGACGCACACCCTCCTCCAGAGGGTATCGTTTGTGGCTGACTTTACTTCCCTGAAGACAGAAGACACCTTTACCCGTGGCTCCATGGCTGGAAAGCATGCAATTAAAGCTTTGGAAGAGAACACTGGGATGAGATTCATGAAACGGAGAAAATCTGGACTGCTCAGGAGCAAGCACCCCAGATGCTGTGATTTGCTGAAGAACTGGCTGTTCAGATCAAGGCAGCTGTGTTGTCCTCAGGTTTCTGCCATGGAGAGTCTCCACCAGGCAGGGAAGGAGCCAAGAAGATGCTGAGGATCCTCTCTCACAAATTCACCCCCACACACCAGGCAGGACCCTCATGAGAATACCCTCTGGGGCATCAGAGGGTCAGAATGACCCAACCTCTGTCAGCAGGGCACACGTACACCCACAAGGGGCATGTAGACATGGGCTGGCAGCAGAAGATTGAAAAAAAGCCCTGCCCCCTCCGTGCTCTCCCTTCTCTCCCTCTGTGTCTCAATGAGCATCGATGCGACTGCTCAGCCAGATCTCCATGGCAACCAGCCAGGCTCAAACTAGCTAATGGCAGAGATAAGCCCGAGAAATACTTAGGAAATTCTTATCAAATCATGACTGCTGTCCCAGTTTGCCTCATTCCACAGTGTACAAACCTCTTCCTGCTTGTGCGGAACCAGCAAGAGAAGACATGGCAAAGCATTTGGGTTGTGGCGTGGCTGATTTTCCCATGACAAACCTGAATGACTTATGAAAAACACAGAGTTCCTACAGGCATGAGAAACTGAATTTTTATTTAGGTCATTGCAAAAAGTCCCTATTAACTCACCTTGAGAAGAGGACGTATTAAAGTGAAAGTATGTCTCTTCCTTAACTGCCTGTATCTCCTCACTAAACAGGATATAATAGCATGTGGCAGGAAAAAATAAGTGAAATAAGTTGTTTAAAATGTTTCTTATTCCTTATTGCTTGTCCTGTAGTCCCCAGAAAAGCAGACCCCAGCATCCATGGTGACATGTGGCAGTGTGGCTTTTGGGCTCACGTGGAGACAGAGGCTCACGCTTGCTGAGAGACTCTTAGCTCTTGACCCTGCAACTACCTCTCCTTGCTGGGAGGGCTCTTTCCGACCAGAGGACCTGTGCTTTGCCCCATCTGTCTGCAAGTACAGAGCTGTTGGAACTGTTCCACTGCTATTTTCTGTTTTCCAGGTGCTGCTACTTGAAGCAACCAGCCCAGGGAATTTTTCTTCACGTCTCCTTTGGTAGTTGCACCTCCCAAGGGCTGGTGACCTTTCCTGGGAGCAGATGGGACCATTGGTTCTGTCAATCCACCTAAGGCTCCTTGTGAAAAGTGAAATCCCGCAGCCCCAAAGCAGAGAAATCTGAAATCAATTTTCTATTTACTAAGACTAAGCCCCACTGAGTCTAATTTGCACTTAGCTGAGGCAATTGAGGATCAGCAATTTTCTCCATCTTTGGGAAAGTCAGTGGGAAGGGAGAGTGCAGGGCAAAAGCAGAGCCAGAGCTGTGGAGAAGGGTGCCTTCAGCCAGCAAGGTGGCCACATGCCCATCTTCCAAATCAACCCTCTGCAAACTCCAGAAACCCACAAGTTATCTGAAGAGAGACGAAATTAAATACCTGTTAAAAGTCTGCGGTTTTGGGAGGGGCTGTGAGCTGGAGCTCTGAACTCTGCTGTGGAAGGAGGATGAAGCTTGTCCCAAGCTCTCACACTGGCTAACTTGGCACTTTATACACGGATGCAACACTGAAAGAGGAAGAAAATGTGAATGTCAAGCACCATTAGAAAAACGGCCATGGGATGTCGCTGGAGCTTGCAGGTGATGCTGGTGACCGGGCAGGCCCTTCCCTGGAGCTCCATGGGGATGCTCAAAGGTTCCAGGCTCCATCCCACCAAAACCCAGCATGGGCAAATGGGACCAGTCCAGGGCTCAGAGAGGAAGAGGAGAGCTGCTGCCAGCCTTTCGCAGTGGGGATGGGCTGTGCATGAGAGCAGCTCCAGGGCTGCAATATTAACTGCAGGTGAGAAGTATTGCTGAGGTATTTCCTGCTGCCACAGCAAGAATTGTTCAGTGCCATAGTATGCTGAATAGGAAACAAATTTTTAAGCCTGAAAGTGGTCTTTTCTATGTTCCTTCCCCCGTCTCCCCCCCAAAAAAAAACCCCAGTCTATTTAATTCTGCAACATGGAGAATAGAAATAAGAGGTAGCTGGGGTGGTACACAGCCAGCGAGACAGCAATGCCTTGCTTTGAGCACATCTGTTACGAATTTTAGAAGGGGTAAAAGGGAGAACTTTTTCTCTTTTTAGGCTTCCTTTCAGTGCTTTCATATTTCGACTCACCTCTTCTCCCAGAAGCTGCCCCACATCCAATGGGACAAGAGGAACAGAAAGCGTGCCTGGGCTTAGCTGCCCGTGGAAAAGAAAGGTTATTAAATTGTTCTTTTTCTCCTCCCTTTGTAGTCTGCTGATGCTGAAAATGAAGATGACTGCTGGCTTACTGAGCCTGCTGCATCCTGGGCTGCTGTAAAGGAAATTACCTCCTTGATCCAGGACGTGTGAGCCCGAGCAGATAAAAGGAGCTGGTGAGCGGTGTCTCCGGGAAGGCAACCCACCGCTGTTTGCTGGGCCCCCGCCGCCTTCTCCCACTTAAAGGGAGATCCCTATTCAGCGTTAACAGCAGCAGATCTCTGTGCCCTTCCTCTCAGCTGGGGAAAGAGCTGCAAATATTTTACCACCGAAAAATTGGGAGCAGAAGATGCAAATAGAGAACTGGCCTGATTCCTACAGCCCAGGCGTTCCTCCTGCCTGTAGGTGCTGCCGCACCGAGGGCTCTTGGAGAGGGGCTCCTGGGGTTTCTCCTTCACTGTACAACTTTCGTTGCCCTCGAAGGAGGAGTTTATTACCTACCACTGAAGGAAAAATAGCAAGCAGGAGAGGTATACATCATTTGTCCCTCACATCCCTTTAAAACTCATTCTTTTCTCATTCACAGTAAATAACCCACACAATTATGTGACAATAAAGTCCCATCACAATAAAAATGGCTTTTTAGAGAGTAGGTAGATACAATCTCAAAGCAAGAAAAATAGAAGACTGGGAAATAACTCAATATTCAAGGTATCAGACCACCTTCACCAACTTGTGTTACTAGATCAACTTGTCAATGGAAAAATCATGATTTAGTGTTGTTTTTATGCAGAAGTGCCATGAATTAGTTATTGAAATTTGGCTGCAAATAAAGTGGTACAGACAGACAAATCAGCACCTTCTTTCACAACATTTGCTCAGGGATTTAATTTTAAAGTTGAATACCTTATGACATTTATTATCAGATCAATGAATGACAAGTTTAAACTTCAGTTAAATATTCAGTCTTCTTTTAATATGGCACTTTTGCTGTCTGTGTATAGCAAAGTGTATTTATTATTCAAAGAATAAAGTTCATGTATGGAAAAATAAACAGGGGAAGAAGAAAGTATGATATTGAAGAGCACTGAGTATATTTTAGCTGTACTGCAAGCTGCTTTTGAGAATAATTATTCACTAAAATATTGTCTTTAGGAAAAGTTATTAACTTGGCTCATACAGGGTACTTATATTAAATTTCCCGAGGCCCCTGTGACCATTCATGGTAAAAGCCCAGTCAATCTCCTGTGCAGAGACACAGGACCCATCTAGAACACTCACTATATTCCCAGGGGATCACAGTACATGATTTTTTTCCACAAATGATGAACTTAATCTTAAAATAAAACACATCTTTTTTTTTTTTTTTTCCCTCGTTTCTTGTTAGGAAGTTTGCTATAATTTATTTTACTGTCAGAAACCTTCTTCTTTCCAGCCTAAACCTATCCATGGAAATGTTAAATCCACTTGTCCTGTGCCGGCGCTCTCCTTCAAGATAACTATTTCCCGACCCTCCCCGGTGCCCAGCCCTCAATGCATTTCTCCAAGGCAATCGCATCCTCTGTCAGCTCCTGCTTTGCTCAGCTAATTAAGCCATCCTTTTAGCCTCAGAGCGGGGCAGAAGCTCTCCATTTGAACTTGGGTTAGGCAGAATTACGTTTTACAGGACACGGGTAGGACACTCGGGCTGCTGGTCCAGCTCGGGGATCAACCCTCTCCCAGATCAGGGAGGTCCCAGACCTGGGGCTGTGTTTCCTTCCACTCCTAAGCAAATCTCCACAACCTGCCAGCGCTGGTCTAGGAGTGTTCGATGGCTTCTGCACCTACCCTGCCAGACAGAGCCCAGCACACTCCGATACCCACCTGCCATCGTGCAAACGGGCTAAGAAATAAATACATTTTAAAGAAGGGAACGAGCTGTCCTCACTCACAGGGAGTTCATTACTTCTGAGCACAGACTGTGCCTCTCTGAGGTGCCTTCCCTTCACTTCTAATGAAACAAGCCCAATTCCTCTGTGTTATCTGCGGAATACATGCGTGTATAAAACAAAATAAGTTCAAGAAGCCAGGCAGAGAGTATTTAAAATAGTCATCTGTAAGCATTTTGCTGGAGCGAGCCTATGAATAAAAACCCTTAATGTCTCTCAGGAAAAATGTATTATCAAAGGAAATAAACTCCACCAGCTGACAAGCTCCTGAGGAACTGGCTGGGAAAACCAGCCTCAGCACTAAGCATTAACGCAGAGACCCCGGGAAAGGATGCACTTGGGATTGGGGGGTGGTTCACCTGCCAGCTTTCACACGGGGTACAGTGGTGTGAAGTATCCAAGCTTGAGTTCTCTTCACTCTTGAAAAATGCCTTGAGCAGATTATTTGTCAGGTGCAGTGATTACCTTCCAGTGCACCATCAGCGCGGTGTGTGTCACCCACGGGTGCCTCCTGAGGATGCAGGCTGGCAGCCCTGGTGACCATCAGCAGGAGGGGCCATCCCTCATCCTACCAACGGGCCATGGCTCTGAAGGATTGGCACAGACAGAGAAGGTGACTTCTCATCAGTGAACTCCCTCTCTGTTCAGTATTATGGTCGTGGCATGGACGTTCAGGGGTATTCAAGGAAAAAAAAGAAGTGGAATAAGTAGCTGACTCCTTTCTTCCACTGTCTTTCATCTGACAAGCTTAAAAAAACCCACAAACCAAAGCTTGGAGATGTTAGTTATCCTCCCCGTCCCTGTGGGGCAGATTGGGATCAGCTCTTCAGTTCACATGCACCAGCCATCCATTGCTGCAGCCCACCCAGGGCCCCATGGGGTGGCCAGGAGCCCCAGCACCCAGGGTCATCCCCTAGTCATCAGAAAACTCATTAAAACATGCAATTACTTCGGCAAAATGAAGAAAACTACAGCCTAACACCGGTGCACCAGCTCACTGCTTGTGTAATGATTACCCTGGGTGTGATTATCACCCTGGGTGTAATGATCTAGACATCATGTCCTTGGCCACCAACCCATCTCCATGGGCTTCTCTCCTCAAGGCATCACTGGACCCTGGAGCGGTTACAGCAGCCAAAAGCTGCCCAAACTGCAGCACCAAGGTATGGCCAGTCATACATAAGACAGTCTCTTATCACCAGACTCTATTTTTGCCATTTCCTTTAGGGATACGCAGCCCGAGTAGGAAGGGAATAAAGTAGATTTTCTTTTTATGCCAGGGGGACTCGGGGCAGTTGGAAGAAAGCCATGGGAAAATAAATGGGTATCTCTGCGCGGGGAGGGAGGGCACGTCTCAGCCCCCTGGTACCAATGACGGATTAATGGGGGTTTTTTGGCTTGTAGGAATCAACCCTATTGCAAAATGCACCTGTAATACAACTTGCAATACCTGCCACACATTACAAGGTGTTACTTTAAAGCAATGTGTGCTTTAAAAACGAGCAATGCAAAATAATAGGGAAAAAAATAGTATCTTTTTCATAAAGGCCTGCCTCATCCGAGCCAGCAGCCACTGCATCCCCTAAGATAAACTCCTTCATGCCATAACCCTGCCCAGCACTCACCTCTTTCCTTGCCCAGCACCTCAGTTTTTGTCAGTTGTCTGTCCCTAGAGCTGACCTGTCTCACCCTCAGTGCCTGCAGCCCCTCGTCTCCATCCTCCCCCCCAGCAGGGACAAGCTTCCAGGCACAGACAGACAGAACACTGCATATTCGGTGGTGTCTTAGAGGGAAAACCAGCCCTTCTTTAGAAGCCAGGTACCACCAACCCCTTGGACCTTGCAGTCTGGGGTGAACCATTGCGCCCAACGTTTCTGCTTTGTCTTCAGTCCTTTTGGCAACCTCCACTGGCATCACTGCAATGAAGCAACCAGAAACTCACACTAGAACTGGGTTTGCCACTCTCCCACGCCCCTAGCTGGTCACCTGGGGACCAGAACCGGTTTCTTACCAGTACGCAAGCACCACCAGCTTGTCCACAACCCTGGGAGCACCCTGGGCATCGCTTACATACCCCTGAAGCCATATCTGCAGCTGCTTCAAGCCATGGAAACAGTAAGAGGTTTCAAGGAGATGGATGCTCTGCAGCTGGCTGTGATGTCCCTGGAAGGCTGTGAAACACACAGTTGGGCTGGTATGGGTCCTCCTCAGCCGTGGCAAGGCACTTGAAAATTGCTTCTTCGATTTCCCCACGATAAAAATCTTCTCCTCACAAAGATGCCACGAGAATAAATTTGTCTGTAAAAGGGCTTTTGAAGATGGAAATGGCTAAGTGTGATAATTTGTATTACTTAGTTACACCAAGACTGAAAATGGAATTAGAACCAGGTTTGCCTTTCAGTGTAGTGTTGAATAAGCTGGATGTGCTTGCTCCTCAGCTCTCCCCAGCTTTGTCCTGACCAGCCCACCTGAGAGCCGGAGCAGCATCCCTCCGTCTCGCTCCGCTGCCGGTTCTGCTCCGCCGCTCCAGTCTAACGAGGTGTAACGAGTAAAGATGGATCAAAACAATCGGCAGATTCGCAGCATCTGTAAAGCTAATGGCTGTTCAGAAGCTCAGCAGCAAAGCAGATGTTGCTTTTGAGCTGCAAACTGCTGCGTGTCGCCCTCTTAACCAACCCAGCACCCCACGCCGGGGAGGCAGGAGGCCAGGGCTCGAGTGCCACCGAGGGAGGCAGCCCTGGCACAGGAGCACTAAGCACATCTGTGATCGCTGTTCAGTTCTCACAACGAGGACAGGACAACACGGGACAGGCACTGGCAGAAAAGTCCCTTTTCCAGGGCACATGTTGCTGGGCTGCAGCCACATCCACCAGGGACCGGCAGGGTGGCACCCAGGGCGAAGGCAGCAAGAGTATTTCAGTAATGTATTTCACAGCATAGAATCATAGAACGGTCTGGGTTGGCAGAGAGCTCCTGTTTCTGCATCTCTTCTGCAAAACCCATCCCAACCAGCGTGGAGGTACAAGCAGAGACAGCACCTACCAAAGCCCTGTCTCCCTCCTACAGGGAGGAGGGAACACTGCTGTCAAAGTGCTAGGCCATGTCCTAGGATGACATCTTGGGATTTTTTTGAGGACATTATCTAAAAATGACAAAATAATGTGTATTACTGGGCTCAAACTCATACAGTCTGTGTCTGTACACAAACTAGAGGATTGGTCTCCACCACCTCTGGCTGCAAGTGCAGCACACACTGGCTCCATGGGTGCAGAGACACTGCTTGTCCCAGGTCCAGGGGTGCCAGCAGAGACGAGGAGTGTCCAATTGAGTCTGTGTCATACACTCTGGGACAAGGACATCTCTGTGGCCTTCAGCCAGACTGTGCAAGGCATGGCAGGACACGATGATGCCCATGGTTTGGGATGTCCTGGCATACAAAAGAAAACAGTGCCCACAACAGGAACCAGCCACGTTTTGAGGGGGCAGCAATGAGGACTTTGGCAGGTTTAACCAGCCAAGACATCTGTGAAAAGCCCATAAGGAATTAAGCAGTCCTGCAGAGTGTCAGTGACAGCTCTTGCAGACCATGCACGTGCAGGAGACACCCAGGAAGCTGGGAGAGGGAAGGGGGGTGAATCCCGTCCACCATTGCCCTTGTCTTCCCTGGCAATGGGGGGACCTTTCACAGGAACAGGGACAAGTACTCAAGCTTCGTGGCCGGGTGAAGCTCAGCTTCAAATCAACGCTGAAGATCAAGATAATAATGCTGATCAGAAAAAAAGATAAAATGTTCTCAAGCAGGTTTTTAACAGTACAGAACAGAGCCAGAAATGAGGCAATTAAAGCAAAGAAAGAGAAAATATTGATTGCTGTGCATTAAGGTACGTCTTCACTGAAGCTACACTCCATTCGTGGTCAAAATCCTGGGAAATCAGGGGAAATAAGAATTTTCATTGCACAAGAGAGGCAGGTTGCAGGAAGAAGTCATCCTTTTCACTGATGTATTTAATTATTCTTCCAGCTATCCAACTGATAAAATAAAAATAATAAAAAAAGAAATAAAAATGAAATAACAATAAAATAAATCTAATTAGAAAGAAGTGCTCTGGATTGAACTCTGCAGAGTGGAGAATGGGCAGCAGCTCCACGCCTGCCACTCTGAACGCAGGGGAGTTCAAGCACCTCCCACCTGCAAATGAAACCCCTTAGAGGAAGGTTCAACAGCAAAACTTTCCTAAAAAATGCCCACTCAGTTGCTGACCTCATGCTGACCTCACAGCTGGAGGTGACACAGGCAAGCAGCCGCCAGCCAAGGGACACGGGAAATGGGCAAAGAACCCAAAGCCATGTGTCCTGATCCAGACCAGCGTGAAGAAGCTGGTGCCAAGCTGTAGTGTGAGCTTTACAGAGAGATCTTCCAACAGCTCATCCCCCTCTCATGGAGCAGCTTCTCCAGCAGTGCAGCTCTGGGAAAGCCAGGGGGATGGATGGCCACTCTGGTTGTGTCACTGCTGTGTTTGCTGGCCCACCTGCAAGGAACCTGGTGCCTCCAGGAGGCCAGCTAGGTGCCTATAGCCCAAGCTTTTTATTTATTAATATCAGCTTTTCTTAAAGGGCACAATTATCATTAGTGAATAATTGTTCTTGACCTGTAATCAGGAGTCCGCTACATTTTTTTGGCAAAAAAATGGAAAAGCAGAAGGAAAGAGGAGTCTTCCAGTGGTTCAGGTATAGATGTTTATCTAAATTTCACCCAAACACAACCAAACTGCAGTTTTTCTCTCCTCAGTTAGAATCACGGAATGGTTTGGGTTGGAAGAGACCTTGAAAACCATTCACTTCTAACTCCCTGCCCTGGGCAGGGACATCCCCCACCAAGACCAGGCTTCTCCAAGCCCCCTCCAACCTGGCCTTGAACCCCTCCAGGAATGGGGCAACCACAGCTTCTCGGGGCAACCTGGGCCAGGCTCTCCCCACCCTCACACCAAAGAAGTTCTTCCCCAGACCTCATTTCAGTCTCCCCTCTTTCAGTCTGGAGTCATTACCCCTCGTCCTATCTCTACAAGCCCTTGTACAAAGTTCCTCCCCAGCTTTCCCATAGGCCCCCTTCAGACAGTTCCTCGTTTTACCCCACTCTTATCCAAAAGTCCAAACCAAAACCTGTCCCCCCAAAGCAACAGGCGTCAGCTAAGGAATTTCTTGCTGTCTGAGCCGTGGCTGCTTTAAGCCAGTGTCCCTGCCCCCAGCGCAGGGACAAGCAGAAAAGCAGAAGAAATGGAAGGGAATGGGTGTCCCCAGAAAAGCTTCAGCCGTGCCTGTGTCAGCTCCTGGTGGGCAGCAAGGGGCTGGTGACACCACCCACATGCAGCAACTGCAGTTCTACATCGCCTGTATCTCCCAAACAAAAATAAATAAATTAAAAATTGGGATGGCTATTAAAGTCGAAATGAGGCATTATGAGAGCTTTTAGATTTATACAGCCAATGCCTCAGAAGAAACAGACAGCCCCATTATAATGAGAAAGAATGAAAAACCTTTTCCAGAGCCCATTACAAAAAAAAATAAATCATCAATGTTGTCTGCTCTACAAAAAAAATAATATCTAATTTAAGGTTTATGACAAACATGACAAAACAAGCACATACTTCTTGGTATCATTCATGAAACACAGCAATAGACTGAAGAAACAGCCATAAGTAATGCAGTAAAATTTTGTTAATTAAACATTTAATGTAACAGAGCTCATGAGCTGGCATGGGGTTTCTCTGCAGCTCTATTTTTAGTGCTCGTTGAGCTGAGCAGCAGTTCATCTACCCACGCTCGGAAATTATGGACTTGGAGTTAATTAGGAATTTAGGAGTGCTACCTGAGCCATTCATTTCCCCGCAGAGCGGATGGTTGGACGGGATGAGGAGGGAGAAGCGCTGCTCCTGAGGACAAACACCTTCTCTGCAGCCCCACATGCCCCCCGGTACCTTTGCCACCCTCTCCTCCTCCTCGGGCTCCCTCTGAAACCCACCCCCCAAAACTGGCAGTTGGTCTTGTTTCACGTGACAAGCCCAGGGAAGCCCAAAGTAAAGTATTCTTCCTCTTATGACAGCCTTATTAGTACGTATGTTCAAATGCATCAACCTAATGAGGCCATGCCATTACAGCAAACTGCTGGTGTGAGGATTGTCGAAGCCTCAGAATATCAGAATTTGGGGGGGGGGAAGAAAGGCCATTAGTTAAACATAAATAGTCACAAAGTAATAGCGGAGACTGCCAAAAAATACATTGGTTTCACTAATAACTGCTCTGCCAAATGTAAAAGGGAGAATTTGAACATCCTCATATTTTATGTCAGGGCACGAACAGCTCCGAGCCCCGCTCAGAGCAGCGCAGACCCCACAGCGCTCACCCAGCGGAGGCGAGATCCATCACGGCTCTCCGGCAGGAACATCTGAACCACACGTTAAATTAGGCGAGATGAGAAAAGACCCATTATTCTAAAATGCCAAAGACACTCGGCCTCCTTCTCCCTTCAGCATCCAGGCAGCTATCGTGCACCAGGCTGCAGCCGGAACCGGCTGGGCTGAGAGTAAACGGGCACGCGCGGGGCGGCGGGGAGGAAGCCGAGATGTCTCTACGTGTGCTCACCACCAGGAATCTGGGGTCAGACATATCTGACAGAGATATTTAAGAATATCTAGTCCTAGGAAGCTTTCAGCATTCTTGTTATTTTTGCTATCCAAAAAACCAAAGCCTGGGGGAGGGATAACTCATCACCGAGGCACTGGCCGGGGCCTGAGGAAGCACCAGAGACACTTTCTGCGTCCAGCACATCCACCATGAGACTTCAGGGAAATGGTTGCTTCTCAGCCCACCTCTGTCTGAGAGCCATATTTGTGTCTTCTGAAGGAGGAGGTAAATGGGTATTTATTATCTAATAATCGGGCACTCTCATAATCACAATGAGTTATAACGCAAGCAAGCAACAAGATCCTCAACAACCACGAAGAGTGAAGAGTGAAGTGATAGATCTGTGAAAGAAGCCTCTATCCTCTTGCCTCCCACACAAGCCACTTGCTTTGTGGAGCAGAGTCGGGTCACCGGGAGCTGGCGTCAGTATTAAATGTTATGATGAAAGAAAGGAGCAACCATTTCTAACAACCAACAAGAGCTGCCCTAAAACCATTGCTTGGCTGAGAATAAAGCAACCTCTCCAATACACTTGAATTTTATTTTGTCTCTTCTGAATCATACCCTGTCCATCCAGATGTTGTGCTGTTGCTCCCAACCTCTTGAACCAGCAAATTCCAGCAGAAGCAGAGATGTCCACTCCCAGGCAGGCTGCGGCAGGATGGGGGAGACAGGTACCCTTGGGGGTGGTGAGAGCCTGGCCCAGGCTGCCCAGAGAAGCTGTGGCTGCCCCATCCCTGGAGGGGGGTCAAGGCCAGGTTGGAGGGGGCTTGGAGCCACCTGGTGTGGTGGGAGGTGTCCCTGCCCAAGCACTGGGTGGTCTTCAAGGTCCCTTCCCACCCAAACCATTCTATGATTCTATAGATCTACAGAGGTTAACAAAAAAACCAACTCTGAAGAGAGTTGAAGTCATCCGTGAACTTTTTTCACGGTAACTACACCGTGGCAACACATTGACAAGAAAGTTATTACTTGCCAAACACCTTGATGCAATGTTAATAAAACATGTTATACAACTGCTTTTTCATTTTTAAGGCACTCGGAGCCTCTTGCAGCAGAAACCACAACCAGTCGTTTATTCCAGCCCGAAATATATTCCAAAGCATTCACGCTGTGTATTGAGCCGTCTGCTTGTGCCTGACACTGGCAAAACTGCTGAAGAGCGCTTTATCCCCGTGCAGAGATCTCCTTTATAATGCTGATGGTGGCAGCCAGGGCTTGGCTTATCTGCCGCCTGCTTGACAGCCAGGACAAAAGAGTTTCCAAGGAACAGTTTTAACTTCCCAGCTCCTCCTGAATCTGTAATGCGATTGCTCTGTAAAGTTTTTGTTCGTTTGTTTGTTTTGGTTTTGCTTCCTTTAGAAGGTCTGCCGCAGCCTTTCAGGCTGGCAGCCCCGCTCCCTGCTCCTGCCTCAGGCGAGCATCTCTGGAGAGACCGGTTCCTCAGTGGTGGGAGCCAGCTTCTGCCCCTCACACCCCCCACCATGATCCAGCGAACGGTCTCCTCGGTAAAGCAGGCTCATGGTGCCCAAAAACCCAGTCAGACCCCTCCATCACTCCTCTAGCTCCACAAATCATAGAATGGTTTGGATTGGAAGAGACCTTAAAGATCATCCAGTGCCACCCCCTGCCCTGGGCAGGGACACCTCCCAGCAGACCAGGTTGCTCCAAGCCCCCTCCAGCCTGGCCTTGAACCCCTCCAGAGATGGTGCAGCCACAAGTCTGCTCTCTCAATTGTCACTGAGGTTCCTCCCCTGGGTGATGCTTTTACCACCAGCTCACCCCAATGGAGCTCGGGGATCCCTGCTCAGCAGCTCATGCTGAGCCATCAGCAGATCCTGACCTCTTAGTCCCCAGAGCTTTTGCAGTCTCTCCTTTTCATTTCAGAGGTTCTGGATTAGTCCCACAGCTGGTTCCTGCTTTTCCAACAGCAGCAGATGCAGACTTTGCTCACATCCTGAAAAGGGACACTCATCCCCAGGGACCAGAGGTAGGACCTTCTCTGTAGTTTAATTAGTCATTCTAATGCTACAGATAAATACCCTATTGAACAGATATGGGTAGAAGCTTTCCAACTGCAAAAGTATGCATTCATGGGCTGCATAAAGAGTGGGATTTACATCTACAGAGTTAAAGGGGGTGGGATGCCAGGTCAAGTTTTACGTCTGGCCCCCATAAGCCCAGCAAAGGAGCTGGTGACAGACCAGCAGAGAGGATGGCTCCTTCAGAGCTCTGCTCTACACAATGTGGTGACACCATGACAAGCAATGAGCACATCGTGCAAAGCACACCATGGCTGTCACATAGCAAGAAGGTAGGGTATTGAAAGATGACCCTAATGCCTTGGTAGACAGAAATAAAGATGTTGGTGTCTCTGATGAGGGGCAGCAGCAGGACACCTACCCTGCAGCCCACAGGCATTGCTTTGCCTGTAGCCCCCCCAGGTCTGCCCACCATCAGCACAGGGAGCAGAACAGAGACTGATATGCAAGGCTGTTTGCTGTGCATTAAGGAATCACAGAATGCTCTGTGGTTGGAAGGGACCTCTGGAGATCACCCAGTCCAATCCCCTGCCAGAGCAGGGTCACCCAGAACAGGTCCCACAGGAGTGTGTCAGGTGGGTTTTGAATGTCTCCATAGAATGGAACCCCACAACCTCTCTGGGCAGCCTCTGCCAGGGCTCTGTCCCTGGCTCAGCTCCTTCTCATCTGCCAGCCACTTCCACAAATCATCCCTCTGAGTCCACTGCTTCCCAAGGAAAGCGGGAGGAGCAGCACCAGAGGAGCTGTGCATCCCCGGAGAGGGAAGGAGGTGTCAGTGGTCACTGCAGTGCCCACACACACAGGAACATACCTGTGGGTCAGATGCTTCATCCCTGTCATGGGGACCAACCTTGTACTGTGATAAAGTGCCTACACTCCACCAGGAGAAGCCCTGAGCAGAGCTTCCCCAGCCACCGAGGTGGACCAGCAAGGCCATGGACATCAGCAAACCTTTCCTTGGCTGCAGCAGAGCCCTCTTCCCTTCACCTCTTGAACCTCCCCAGCAGTTCATTGTGCAGGGACTGCTGCTCGTTACAGAGCAGCGCTGAGCATATGGCTGGTGGTTGTGAGCATAAGGGAACGCTGAGCTAATTGCTGCAGGAGGAGCGGGAGCGCTCTTGGCAGCCTGCAGCCACCAGCGTGGAGGGAAACTAATCTCTCTCCCTTCCCCTGGCCCCAGTGCCCTCCATCCAGAAGGTCTGTGTTGGTCTGAAAACAGCAGCTGCTTCCACAAGCTCTCGCTGAGCCCACACTGGTCCAAGGCTTAGCACAGGGGGACAAGGATAAAGGGAGAGATGGGATGGGGGGGCACCAAGGGCACCCTGGAGCAAGGGGCTCATCTGCAGCTGGTGGGGAACCGTTTCTTTGGCAACATAGAAAACTGCCATCTGAAAAATACAGCAGAAGAGCCATTGTAAAGCAAGAGCTGGGTGCCCACCTCAGGTTTGGCTGTGCTTTATTAATTTTGATGATTTCCACTGGTGGGAGACTAACAGCAGAGCTGGGGAGACCCACCAACAGAAGAGCCCCAGACCTGGAGGAGCCTGGGGCTTTCCCTGAACCTCCCCAGGCTCTGCAATTAATTGTCTGATCCTCAGTCAGAAGCCAAGGCAGGAAGATAAGAAAACATGAAAGGATAGCAAAGCATTCCTTGACAAGGCAACTCCATCGCCTCAGTTGAGGGTCTCACCAGCTCTCTCCTCAGGCACCTCACAGGTATTGTCTCTATGAGACTCTGTGTTTGGGAACTACAGTGAACTAGAAGGAAAAATCATCCTGAAGGTGCAGATCTCATTTGGGCAGAATGCAAAACCTGGAGGAGCACTGAAAAATTGAGGAAAATGCAGTTTTCAATCCATCCAGACATTACACAGATAGTGTTGGTCTGGTCCTTCTCAGACCTTCCAGGAGGCAGGTTTCCATCCTCCTGCTGCCTCCGAGCGCTGCACAGCCATCGCAGGTACACCGGGGGCTTTCCCTGCGCGCTGTTCCCGTGGCAATGGGACAGGGTAATTGAGGCTTTGCAGGTGCATTCAGGATCTTGCATTTGGTCTGTTTTCAGAAATAGGAGGGGGAAAATGCAATTCCTACCCTCACTTCTGGGGTGTTGCCTGAAATATTATGAAAGCAGAGCTCCTTCCTTCCCCTCCTCCCAGCACACTCGGTGATTGCTTTCTCACTTCCACCCAGGAAAGTTCAAAGGGAGCTAATGAAGGCACCACTGCACCGCGCTGGCAACCAGCACGCAGAAGAAAATTGCAGGAGCCAGAGAAATTGGCAAGAGCCTTTCTGTCACATCTTCATATGCCAATTACAACACACAACTATAAAGCCTTGCCCTGCAAAACAAATCCCTGCTTTGCTCCCAGCCTGGGAAGCTTTGACTTGCAGTGGAAGGAGCCGTGTTTTCCAAGGGAACACGGAGCGATCATTCCCACATCCTTTGAATATGGTGAAGAGAGAAAACCACCAACCATTATCTCACCAAAACATTATTAAATACCTGTTTTTTTTTTTTTTAATATAAGCAAGTGCAACAGAGCAAAGGATCTGATTTACCTTCTTGGCACCCTAGGAATGGGATCCACAAAGTGTTCTAGCCATATGAACACGAGAACTACAGACTCCAGCGACCCTTTGGCTGACCCTCTCGGAGGCACAGTGCTCTGTGAACACAGAGGTTCCACTCTAATTGATAATGAGTAGTTTGCTTTCTTTGTTTTGCTTATTCAGTACAAGACCACTGACTGTTATGGCAGACATACTTAAGATGAGCAACCCTCCAGAAACTTGCACCTATTGCCAATAGGAAAAAAATACCATTTTTTAAAAGGTTGTGCCAAAGGAGTGGTACCAGACCATTCCAACCATTTAAAATCATTTAAACACTACCCTTCTCACTAACCCAAGACCTCACAGACAGAATTTGTAATGCAAAATGCCCAAGTCTGAATGCATATTTCTTGCCTTCCATGCCAATATTAGGACTTGGCTGGCACCATATAAACAGCTCACACTCTTACCAGTTCCTCCTGCAGCAGAAAGAGCCTGATGCAAGAACCTCTCCTTACCTGTGTTAGAAGCAGGGCTGAGGTGTGCAGAGGGGCTGGGATTGCTGCTCAGAATAGGCAGGGTGTTTTCAGAGGGCACTTCTAGGAACAGGAAAGGAGTTTACCCTCCTTTATTTTAGCCCCATGATGGCCAGTGACATGATGCACCCTCCTTTCTTTTGTGGAAATCTCAATAAATAAGCCCATCCCTTTCACTCCTGTTTCCTCTTCAGCTGGAGAACCTGAGTTAGATTTTATGGACTTCAGCTGCGAGAGGGTCCTCCAAATCAAAATCTGCTGTGTCACCAGTTAATGGGCTTCAACTGCCAGATGCATAGCAGTATGTATCCCAGGGATACGTTCATTTTGCCATCCATTTCCTGCAAGGGACTGTCTGGAGACCCTAATCCTGGAAATTGTGAACTCTCAGAGCCTCATCCAATGGACAGCCTGGACTGGACCTCATTTGCCCTTCCACTATGGTCACATTGGCTTTAATAGTGCAGAGAAACATTAACCCTCCATACTCTCAGTTTTAAGGTAAACCCCACAGAACACTATTCTACCCCGATATTTTGGGGACTGAGTGTGCGGCTTGCTGCTTAGACACCATCATCATTTGAGAACAAGAAAATTTTACGAGAAATGGATCGAGACACCGGCTCTCGGGCACAAATGGGTCCCACAAAGCTCAATAATCAGTCAGTAGCTGGTGAAAACCACCGTATAAAGAGGGGGCTCAGCTTGAAGCTGGAGGATGAGGGGGCAGCAGTGGCAGCTCGTGACGCGTCTGGGAGATCAGCAGTAACCCAGAGAGCCCTCGTTAGGGAATACTTTTGTCTTTCATACTTACAATTTCTCTTTTGGTTTTGTATCTATTTCTAGTTACTTTCATGTCATGGTGCAGTTTTCCAGCATTTTGTCTTTAGTAGAACTTCAAATCATCAACTGGACTTGCAGTTGAAAGTAGGGTGCAGATTTCCAACACAAACTATGCTTTCTTGCTCACTTCTCCCTGAATCCCCTGCTTCAAAAAGCACTGCTGTAAATTTCCTTTAAAATCCACAGAAACATAAACATCCAGGTGGAAGGAAACCCAAAGCAGTATGTAGCCCTTCAGAAGTAAAGTCAGAAATATACCCACATCTAAGTGTATGAAATTAAGCCAAAAGGCTGCCAGTGCTCATGAAATTGGCTTGAAGTCACGGGATCTGATAAAAACTATAGTAACCTTTCTGTTTTCACTCTGAGACCTAAAGTTTTAGGGGTTTGTGCTATAAAGCTTGATGCTACAAGCAGAGGGTTTGCTTTGGATTCAGAAGCACCTTTGAAAAGCGATGTTGGGGCTGCATTTTGAATTTCTGGCTGGGCTGAGCATCCCCCCCCTCCCCTTCCCTGTGCGTCACACACCGCACGCCTACCCCAGCCGCCGGCGGGGGAGAGGAGCCTGGTCTGTGGAGAAAAGGTATTTCTCAACAGACTGAGAACTCCAGGCACCTTTTGATGTAGCCTCTGCAGCATTTAGAAGAGCTTTGCTTTGGGCACAAGCAGAGGGAGAGATGGCTGCTCTCCTGAGGTTTTCATCATCCAGGTAAAGCACAAGAGAAAACAAGGCATTCTTGTCCCTGTTCATGGGTGAAAAAAATGGGAAAGGAGAGGCTGAAGCTCCTCAGGAGATGAGGAGCTGGCACCTCTGGAGGCGGGTGCTGGTGGGGCATGTTCTCCAGCAGCAGCACACAGCGGGGGGCTGCTGGAGAGCAAACCCCCCCTGCCACCACAGAGCAAACCCCGCCCTGCCCAGGCAAGCAGGGTGTGACGGAGGACTTTGGCCTGCAGACCAAGGGAATGAGGGTAACATCAGCAACTACATGGGGCTGATTATTATTTTTTTTTTCTGCTTTAGGTAGGTTTATTCCTTTTGACACTTTGCAGCTCAGTTTTCCCTTTGCTGTGATTTTTGGTCTTCTCTTTACTTTGCTTTTCCTGTCACGTCCCAGATGATGGTTCCAGTTCCCCATGGCTCCACAGATTTTTGTCACCCAGTTCTTCTTCGAGCCTCTGCAATCCAGAGCCTCAACCACCCTTCACAGCCCGGGCTCGTGCTGGGGTTCCTCTGGCCATCGCCTGTCAGTCCTGGCCAGGCAGTTGGCTGCTGCGGGAGGAGGTTCGCCGATGGAGGGCTGGCACATCCATGTCTGATGGGGGGCTCTGGGGCTCACGCCCTTCTCGCTGCCCTGAGATGCTGCCTCCCGCTCCCTTCTGCTCCTGTGCCACGCTGCTGCTCTTCCGCAGAGCAGAGATGCTCGTCTGCTGGCTTTTATTCCGCAGCAACTTGCCTGTTCGCCTCCTGACCCAGAGCTCTTCATCCACAGTAATAACACTGTGGGTCTGCTGAACCTTGTGGGCCATTTCCATAGCTACAGCCATGCCCAGTAGACCCCTAGAGCTGTGGGAGGCAGCTGGGAGCTCTGAGGCAGCTTCTCCACCTCTGTCCGTCCTATCGCTCCGCCAGGACTCATGTCCCACCACCTTTGGCTTTTCTGCCTCTGCTCCATTGCGCTCCTCAGGGATGATGGTCACCCCTTCACTTTGGGATGGCTGTCCTGGTGGGTGCTGTGTTTCATGGTTTGTCTGGATGACAATGTTACCAGTTTCCTCATCACAGCTGATCAGGATTTTCCCTGTTCTGCCTGTCCAGGTCCCTCCTTCTTGAGAGAAGAGGTTGAAGGTCTTCCATGCTTCCCCTTGCCCAGCCACAGAGCCCTGGGACAGTTGCAAGGAGACACCTCTGGCTCTTTCCTGACTTCTCTTCCTCCAAGATTCAGGTACTTGCTCCTCCACCAAAACCTCTATTCCCTGGAGGTTGTTGCACTGCAGCTGGAGCACCAGCAGCAGGCCATCATCAGAGGGTTTCTCATGTTGCTCTGATTTCTCTTCTCCAGGCTGGTGGGGCTGAGACTGCTGCTCTAGTACCTTCTTGCTGCTGTGCTGTGACTCCTGCCCCAATGTGTGCTGGCTGCCGCACGGCGACTCCTGCCCTGATACCCTCTGGCTGCCACACCATGACTCCTGCCTTGATACCCTCTGGCTGCCACCACACCATAACTCCTGCACTGAATCCTGCTGGTTGCCAGGCACTGAATCCCACCCTGGTACCTTCTCGCTGCCACACCGTGACTCCTGCCTTCTTGGCTGCCTTGTTTCAGAGCATGTATCTGAAATTTCCTTTTCCGCCCCTTTTACCGACCTGGTCTCTCTGTCGATGCTGCTGGCAGATTTTTGAGCGGAGGACTTCAGGCTTCCTGACAGTGCCTTCTGACTCCACACTTGACTTGTCTGCTGGCTCCTGTTGGTTACTTTTCTGGTGGTCCTTCGGCTGGTCCAGACGGCCTCCTCCTCGGGGCTGTAGACTGTGCCCTGGGCTTGCTCTGCTCTCTCCCTGGAGTCCGTGCTGAGCTGAGACTCCTGGCGCTGGGGCTGCCAGCCGCTCTGCCAGGGCTGGTCCCCCAGAGAGGACTCCATCCCCAGGGACTGCCAGCTGCCCCTGCTGGAGACCCGCTGCCAGTTCTGGCAGGAGTCCTGCCTTTGGGAAGTGCTGCTGGAAGGCTGAACCGTGCCACCCATCTTATCGTGAGAGCCCCCGCAAACCTGGGCCTCTTGTGCTCCCGGTTCTGCTGGTTCTGGTCCCATGAGGTGTTGGCTGCTGTGCTGCTGCTCCAGTCCCCTCATCTGCGAGCTGCTGGTCCGTTGCACTTGTATCTCTACCAAAGACATTTCAGGAAGTATGGCTGAAATTTCCTCTTCCACCCTGTTTTCTGGTTTATTCTCTGTATTGATGCTGATGCAGGGGACTTCAAGGTTTCTTCCAGAGCCGTCTTGCTTCAAATGTGGCTCCTGTTTGCCACCTCCTTAATGGCCTGAGGGCTGATGCAGGCAAGTCGGGCTCCCTCACATCCACCATGGGTCTCTGGGTCAGGAAGCTCTGGCTGCTCACCCCCTTGCTCCCCAGCAGCTCTACCTGGGGCATGGTGGCCAGCACTTCCCCATAGCAGGGGCTCACAGGGCAGCTGGCGATGGCATGGGGCAGCGGGGTGGTGGTGGTGTGGGACGGGAGGATTCCTCTGCCCAGCCCTGGAAACCCCCAGCACTGTGAGGTCACCAACTGGACCCACTGCTGTCTAGTGTGTGTCCCAGCCCCACTGCTACCCCCAAACCAGGCCCACAGCCCCATAGATGCCCCTGATGGTCCTCCCCATGCTGCCCTGCATTTGCAGCAGCCTGTCCCCACCACAGCTACACAACTGCTTCTGGCCTGATCCCCCCCAACCCCTTGCTGCCCCACAGCTGCCATGCCCATCCCCATCCCCACCCCACATCCTGCCCCTGGCTGGACACCCACGCTGCCCTCCATGCCCTGTACCCCCCTGAAATCATCCCACACATCGCACCCAAACATCTCCAGGGGTTGTCCCCACGAGCTGTTCCCTGCACCCCGCATTCCCCAAACCTACTTTAACAATCTTTTTTTTTGTCTTTTTGTTTTGTTTTGTCTTTTTGTTCTCCTTTCTGTTTAATTGCAAAATTAATTCAGGTTTTAAAAACCTTTAGCTTGTTTGTTTTGCTCAGCTCGCTCTGGAGAAACCTCCGCTCTAGAGTATTTTGGCAGAGATGGCTTCTCACACTCTGCAGCTGACGGGGAAACTGTAATTCAGGAGCCAGGGCTGCTCCTTAACCATCTTGCACTCTTACGTGCAGAATAATTAAAAAAAAAAGCGAAGACCCCTGTGGCTGCCTACAAAGATGTGGGTGAACCGTGTGCCTCATTTGTGCTCTATGCACAGATGAAAATCCCTTTTTAATTTGCTCTGTCACAGTTAAATATTACTGCTCGCTCTCCATAGAACACCTTTTACGGCAGTAAGACAAAAAAAATATATAATTTGCATAAAAGAAGCACAGAAATAAATTTCCACCCCAATCTCAGGGCAAACAAAGCCCCGCTCCTAGTTCATGGTCCATAATCCAGGTTTTATGAACTGTAAATCAGCACATATGTGTAGAGCTATAGTGCAACCTCTGGTTAAAAGAAAAAGAAAAAGATTTTTCAGTGAATTAACAATGTAAAGACACTAAATTACTGAAAAGAAAAATTTTGACCAAGGAAGCAAATGGAAAGATAAGATATAGGGGTAACCACTGCCACCCTCTCCTCACACACGTTGTCCCCTGGATGCATTATCCACACAGCCATGAGGAGATGGAGGTGGGCTCCTGTGCCCATCCTCCCCTGGGGTGCCACCCTCCCAAACACACCTAAGGGTGGCACCCTGTCCCCTGGGACTGGGACTGGACAGTCCTCTGTTCTTCCTCTCTCTCTGTTTCCACCCAGCCTCGAGAGTAGTCAAATGATGTATGACATTCAGAGTAATAGCAACCAAATTATCTATACTCAAAATCATAGAATCATAGAATGGTTAGAGTTGGAAGGGATCTTGAAGACCATTCAGTTCCAAGCCCCTGCCCTGGGCGGGGACATCCCCCAACAAGACCAGGTGGCTCCAAGCCCCCTCCAACCTGGCCTTGAACCCCTCCAGGGATGGGGCAGCCACAGCTTCTCTGGGCAACCTGGGCCAGGCCCTCACCACCCTCAGAGTGAAAAATTATAAGTGGACTTAATAAATATATTCAAATAGTATATAAAATACATAAATATACCTATTATATATAATATGTATTTACATAAAGAGACTGCAGCAAGCTGGGTCTGGTGAGAAAGGATGGCAGAAAGGGAGCTCTGAGTGCTCATCCGAGCGACTCACTGAAACCATCAGGAGGAGACCAAAGGACCGTGTGATGTTCTAATTGCAGACTGACCAGCTGAGCGGGCGGGGAAGGGGAAGCAGAGGCTGCCCACCTCGTGCTGTGCCGAACCGCGCGCTGGTGCCGCTGCCTGCTCCTACGTTTACCCTGTCTCTTGTTTTATATTTCAGAAGCAGCCCTTTGGGGAGAGAGATCATCTCCCTCTTTGACATTTTGTGCAAATCAGTTTGCGTTTGCTGAGTGCTAAATCTCCATTCCTCGGCTAGGGAATTCAGAGAAGGGCTTTTGCTGGGGACTACGGTCCTGAGGTTGTATTTTTTTCTCTCTATAGAAAAAGAATAAAAGCAAGAGAATCATAGAATCATAGAATCACAGAGGTTGGAAGAGACCCTTGGGATCATCAAGTCCAACCATCACCCCTACTCTACAAGTTCTCCCCTACACCAGATCCCTCAACACCACATCCAATCTACTCTGAAACACAGTCAGGGATGGGGACTCCACCCCCTCCCTGGGCAGCTGATTCCACTGACTGATCACTCTCTCTGGGAAAAACTTTTTCCTCATGTCCAGCCTAACCCTACCCTGCTGCAGCTTGCAGCCATTCCCTCTCCTTCTATCGCTCATTGCCCGTGAGAAGAGACCAGCACCAACCTCTCTGCAATGCCCTTTCAAGCAGTTGTAGAGAGGGAGGAGGTCTCCCCTCAGCCTCCTCTTCCTCAAACTAAACAATCCCAATCGTTCCATTGTCTCTCTTTTCTCCTTTGAGTTATCACTATTGGCCATTCCAGCTTAGACCTAGATATCTGTGTATATCCAGCTACATGTGTACATATATAAATATTCCTATAGCAAATGATTCCTATCAATCACGTTGAAATTTTGTTTTTTGAAAGTAGGCTGACAACAATACCTTTTTTTTCACGTCTACTTATGAAATAACTCCAAGGTGAAAGTTCTCAAAATTACAATAATTTCCTGCCAAGAAAGTAAAATTTAAGTCTGCTGTAGCCAGCTGGGCTCTCACTTCAATAAGCACAGGAGAAATGCACGCATACATGGATGGGAGAGGGCCTTCTGGGGCTTGTTTGGATGGTAAGGTTTGGGATTTTTACCTAAAATGTTTTATAAAAGCATCTGAAAACAGGCTTAGATTTGCATGTGGTATCTTCATTTTCTGTTGTGAAGTACCAGGGGTTTGATTATTATTTTGGATTTCCATCAAACAACATGAAAATGGGCAAGGAAAACTGTAAATCGCTCACTCAAGTCCTCAGAAGAAGCTGTACCGACCATTCGAGCTCAGCAGAGAAGGTTCCTCAGCAGTGCAGCCAAACATCTCTTGGCTACTTCAGACCCTTGTCATGCAGCATTTACACACCCAGATTTGATCTCTTCCAACCCACCCATTGCTCAGAGGATGAATAAGCCTTCTGAGTTTTCACCAGGAAAGCTCACTTTTTGCCTCTGTTTCTATCAGAGGCAAACTGCTGTCGAGTAATGGTTTGCTAAACCAAGCAAAATGAAAATAATTCCTAAAAAGAGAATAAATTGAGTAGGTTTGAAAATGAAATAAATTGCTAAAAAGAGAATAAATTAAGTAGGTTTGAAAGTGAAATAAATTGCTAAAAAGAGAATAAAATGGGTAGGTCCGTGTTGCTACAGGAGAAAAAAGTCACTTCTCAGAAGTCTACTGCAGCCCCTTGACGAGTCCAGCATCTCTGTGCATGAAGGTGTCTCGGTCAGTGTAGTCTTTTGGGCATTAAAGACATTTTTTCAAGGAGAGCTTGGGAGACAAGAACCTATTGTAGGACAAGAGGAAAGCCTCGGGTCACTTTGCAGGGAGAAGAAGACAAGCAGTAGGCAAGCAAGGTGGGCGTCGCACAGGGCAAGAGTGCCAGGGGCTCGCATGCAGGGAAGGATGGTCATCAGGACCATCACTGACGCTGCAGGCAAGGAGAGGTGCAAGGGGGCAATATTTGCTAATGCCACAAAATTGTCAGAATTATTCGCTGCCAAAATGGAAGGTCACAACCACAGCATCCCACGGTGCAGAATGACCTGGCAAGAGGGAGGCTGGTGGCATTCAGTGGTAACCAAAACTAAGTAATGTTGTCCCACGGGAAAAGCTGGATTCCCCACACCACCACCCCCAACCATGACATGGCTCTGGTGCCCTGGAGAGAAGCCAGGGGACAAAGGTGTTGTCCCAAACCTCATGGGATTGTTTACCCAGTCTGCAAGCCAAAAGCACACCGAGTCGAGGTATTAGCTATTTGTGAGCAGTTCTGCACAGAAGAGGCTGCTGGGGGGTATTTCCAGGAAGCCAGCACACCCAGCATTGAAACAGTCATTTGATTATATACTGGAAATCAGCATCATTGGCATGTTCATTGCTTATCAACTTTTTACTCATGTTTATAGCCCCTTATCTTGAAGCAGATGGGTGTAAAATGTCCTTATCTTCAAACAGAGGTAGAGTGTCTCCTGCTGTTGTTGAGCAGGCTCAGTGGGTGAGGGTGCTCAAGCGGAGGTGGGTCTCCTCACTTCGAGGGGAGTGCTTTGCCTATTATAATTAGCCGAGTCCACCTCCAGGGCCCAATCAGTATAGCCAAATTTCTTGGGCAATCAGCCCACTGAGGTTTCTGCCACCTGGCTTCAGGTCTGTGTGTTCCTTCCATCCCATTGTCTTGTCCAGAATCACTTACCCAAACAATTTACAGGATCACAGTCACAGAGGGCTCGGTATCAGAGCGGGGTTCAGAGGTGCACGTGGGAGATGGGAATAGACCAGCCTGGATGGGAAATGCTGTGGGGACGGGATGTGACAGAGCAGGGGGACGAGCTCCAGCGCCCATGAGAGTCAATGAGTGAGAAGAGTTGCTCATTACACGGGGTTTGGGTTATCACCCTGTGAAATTATTAGGCATTAAGCAGAAAATAAAGCTTCAGGGGGAGCCAACCTGCGCAGTGGGTAATTAAGTTGTGGAATTCACTCCCCCACAGACTACTGCAGAAACCAAATTATACCTGGCTTCAAAAGGCCTGGAGTTCGTCTAAGGAAAATAGAGTTTGTCTGGAGAAACAGATCCGCTGAGGGGTATTAGCAGGGTGTGACTGACTGCCTTCACACCCCCAGCAGCTGGGGAAAGGCGAGCAGGAGAATCTCATAGAATCATAGAATCATTCAGGTTGGCAGAGACCCTTGGGATCATCAAGTCCAACCATCAGCCCTACTCTACAAGTTCTCCCCTACACCAGATCCCTCAACACCACATCCAATCTACTCTGAAACACAGTCTCCCCATTTTATTTCGGTTCTCATAGCCTTTTCCTGAACTTTTTTACTGCTTTCTAACTGAGAGCATTTCCTTTTCAGGAGATTTTCTAGAAATATCCCCCCCAAGGGTATTTTCTCATGCATGGTTGCTCCAATGACCGGGCTCCACTGACCCCAGGGGAGCATTGCTCGGGTCACGTGTACCAGTGTGTGCCCGTGCTCTGTGCATCTGGGACCCCAGACACGCTCCGGGAGGGACATATGCCCAGATACCTTTGTCTATATATTTCTATGAAAATGTGTTTTCCTTAAAATACACTCAGTGCTTTCTGTCTCGGAAAGTGAAAAACAAGGGCCAGGAGCAACTCGCAGCTGCAATTCAAATTTTAGGCACAAAAGGGAGAAGCTGATGCCTGTTCCCTGTGGTGTTGACCTACATAATCCTGGTGTGTCCAACCCCGGGGACACCCACGTCTTTTATAGGCAGTCCAGGTCTAACTCCATCCAACCATCCTCTCTATCTGGATCTTTTAAGTCCCCCTATACTGGCACGGTACCTCGATTTTGGGGAGCAGATGGAACACAAATAACATTAAGAACAGGGAATTTTTCTAACCCAGAATGGTTGTTCAGTAGAAATTCTTTGACAAGGCAGTCACAACTCAAAGGAGTAGAAATCAGGTAGAGATGCAAAAACTTTGATTTGCACCTATATATTTGAAGCTGCTAATTGTGCCCTCTGGGAGCTGAGCCTTTTGAAAACACCATTTCTTTATACACACATGAAATAATTCCTGAATATTTCAAATGCAGTCTTTATGTCTAAAGTAAACATATGTTGATCAGTTATTTCTAGAATAATATGCCATCTGCTACTTGACAGCACGTTCCTCCGAGGACAGGGATTAGTGGTGGGTGAAAGTGGGAAACCATTTTCTATGAAATTTAGCATGTTTGCAGACATTTTGTGCAAGAGGTTTTTTAATCTGACCCGGGGCCCTGAGGAAAGGAGACCCTGCCAGGTGTTTTCTAACCTCTTCTTGCAAACAGCCGCCGGTGAACACACTACAGCACCCCTCCCCACCTCCCCAGCCTCAAAATTTAAAAGGCTTTGCACATCCTGAATCATTCCTGTTGAAAATGAAGTTTATATTTTTTTTTCCCCCCAGATTATTGTATTAAAATATTATTGCAGGGAAAACCAGCTGGGAGCTGAAAGCTCTTCTCATCACATCTCCTCAAGCCCTACCCTTAGGACCCACGTGGGCTTGAGCACGCTGTAAATACAGAGTAAAGCCCCACGCACCGCGGCAGTGGATGGGATATACTGTGTTCTGCACTCCTGAGGCAAGATGCCTTTTAATTGAGTTTTTATCCTGACATAGTTTCGTTCACCAGCGTTGACCTGCTCATGTGAAGCCTGCTGTGGCTGGACAGGCCCTCCCTGCAGGGAACTCAAGGGACTCCCCAAACCTCCTTCCCAGCCCTCAACCAGTTGTGTGATGGAAAAGTCTGCTCCCTGCTCCAGGAGGAAAACCAGAGCTGCCGGTGTTTTGCAAGTCAAACCATTTGCACTTTATTTTCGACTAATCTGACGCCTGAATTAGGCAAAAATCTAATTATTCTGCAGTAGGAAAGACTGATTAAAATATAACTGCAGGAATCTCAAAACAAAAAGTCAATTCCAACTGAACAGAATTGGTGTTTTAACTTCACAAATAATAACTATGACCAGAAATCCGGTAGCAACACCACTTGTCTGAAAAGCAAATTATTGTTTTGAAAGATTTAAGTAAATAATCCCTTCAGTTTCCACTGAACAGAGAAGCTGGCACCTTCCAAAGCAAGAGGTGCACTTGCTATCAGGGCAGACCGAAGAAGATGGAGATAAAACATCCTAAGTCTCAACAAAGGTAGAGTCCAGCACGTTGGTAGGTCATACAAACTGGGGTGAAAACTTTCATCAGAAGGTGCTGTGGAACACTCTCCTCGTTTTTCACCTACAAAAATACTGGAGTGATGCCGGAAAAGCTCTTCTCCTCCAGTCATCCTGATGCAGGAACAAAATCGGAAGGGTGACAAACCTGGAGACCACCACAGAAAGCCCAGAATGAGAGTGCTTTTTTCACATCAGTCTCTCAAGGATTTCAGTGTGGAAGAGGTAAAGAAAAAAATGTGAGGAGCAGCTCAGTTCTCCCCACCAGAGGATGCTGGCACACCCAATGATATCACCATGGGCATCTGTTCCTCGTTCATGGCCAGAGCAGATGGAAAACAAGACAGCAGATCCAATTCTCCTTTTTCACCCACCGACCTGCCTCCACATAAGTCCAGCTGGGTGGCAGTAGGCATCAGCTGCAAATCTCACTTGACACAAGTGCTTTATGTGTCACGCACAGGTTGCATGTAAAGCCTGGATGAGGCACAGAAAGGTGGCAATAAAAGAGCAGACAGTAGGAGGATGGTGTGTCTCAGCTCATCATTTTGTGCTCACAACTTGTGCTTCCTCAGGCAGAGGCATAAGAGGAGTTTCCTCCTCACTCCACAGGGAAGTGACCTGTGATGGGTTGGGATCTCCCCTCGTCTCAACCGATTTGCTCTATCTCAGTTCCTGGCACCAAGAACTTTCCTTAGTCCCTCAGCAGACAAGGGAGGCAGGATTATCCGTGTTAACTCCTTGGGTACGTGCCCTCTGGGAAGCTGGGGATGCGGGGGGACATGGACACAACAGCACGGACACAACAACACACAGCACAGGGTGTGTGTAACGCAGCTGATAAAACATGGATGATGCCAATTTAATAGCTCTGTGGAGATCGAGGCTGTAAATCCAGCTGCCTGCCCTGAGCAAAGGCATTGCACCAGGAGACCAATTAGGCACCAGCCGCCGGTAATTGCCAGCCCCAGCACGCCCACCGACGCCTGCGCCTGCCCGGGGAGATGCCAGAAGACAACTCCAGGATAAGCAAGGGGTTCCTACAGCCCGACTGCAGGCACTGGAGCCACAGCTCGTGAAGGTCTGTGTTGCTTCGGGGCCGTCAGGGGCTGAGCTCCCACCCCATTAGGTGGTCACTCACCTCCACGCTCGCGGGAACGAGCCCAGAGCTTTCCTCTCCATGAAAACAGAGCGCGTCGGGGACCGCAAAAAACCAGCAAGGCAGAAAAGGAATTATTTTCTGGTTGTTTTTCTGGATGGTTACACACAGAGACCTGCAGAGAGGATTGATTCCAAAGGGTTCTGCCAAGAGACTGGAGATAAAAGGCAAACACATCCAGAAGTCAATCTGAGCGAGCAACAGCCCTTTTCCCCTCAGGTAACTGTGAAGATTTCCTGCATCTGCCCAATTCATCTGACAGCGAGGGCAGCGTGGCCTCCTCAGCCCCACAGCTTCTCTGTAAATTCAAATCACCAATATTGGACACAGTTTCTCATGGATTAAGTTGTACACAGGCCCACTTTGTATAGGAAAGATAAACACGTGCTTTTATTATTTGATGCATACTTTCACATATGCTAGGTTGAAAATAACAGAAAACTATCCCGTAATTATTGTTTTTAATAGAATGTTTTCGTTGCAATGAGAGGACGAGGGGGAAGGGTTTGACCCTGACAGAGGGGAGATGGAGCTGAGATGTGGGGAAGAACTTCTTTGGGGTGAGGGTGGTGAGAGCCTGGCCCAGGTTGCCCAGAGAAGCTGTGGCTGCCCCATCCCTGGAGGGGTTCAAGGCCAGGCTGGAGGGGGCTTGGAGCCACCTGGTGTGGTGGGAGGTGTCCCTGCCCAGGGCAGGGGGTGGCACTGCCATAAAGGGGCTTTATGGTCCCTTCCAACCCAAACCATTCCATGATCTTGTAGCTTGACCATTTCAGGGCTGAACAAAAATTAAAGCATGTTATTAAGGACGTTGTTCAAATGCCTCTTCAACACCACCAGGCTTGGGGCATTGACCACCTCTCGAGGAAGCCACTTCTGGGGTTGGATCCCCCTCTCCCAGTCCCAAAACTGAGCTACCACAGAGAACAATAGCAGCCCTCACTGGTGTAGGAGCCGTAGGCTTTTTAGGTGCTCTGACAGTAAGTATATTAAGGTGAACAGAAGTGATCCAGCAGGTGCACATCTATATCTACTATATCAATATTTAGAGTTTGCAACATGAGTCATGTGGCCATAAATCATACAGGAAAATTACAAAGCTTGAAGAGTGTGTCATGGTAAAATCAGGGCAAAAGTGTATTAAAGCTTTCAAGAGTGGGCAGGACTTACATTAATTATAGCCCCAAAAGATCCCTGCAACTTACTACGATGACAGTATAAAGTATTAGCAATTCCTTAGATATTATTTTGCTCAGTTTACTTGTTTCCACAGCATGTAAATGCTCTGATTTAACACTTAATGATCAGCTCACAGAAATACATGTGCAGCACTTTTCTCCCGATAATGATACTTTTCACGTTTCTTATGGCCATAATGGTGCTGCTGAAGAAAGGCTGGAATAATCACATTATATATTACAGCCATTTAGTTGTAGAAATGGAGCATGAAATAAACACTTTAGTTCATTAGCCTTCGTAAGGCAGCACAGTGTGAGCCTGCTATCCGTAATCACCGGTAATCCGTGCTTAACCTGGTGACATGCTTTATTGCTGAAAGCGTGGAGTGGCTCAGGATCTCACCCTGGAAAGGCAGCGGGCGCCCCTATGAAACAGGGCTTTCTTTGGAGGAAAGAGGCTGTATTTCATAGTGCTCTGTGTTCACCGCCTTGTTCACTGCCCCGAGGGCTGGCTGATTCTCCACCTCCAGCAGTGAGTTTGACACCACACAGCTCTGCTTTGGTCAGGGTCTGTTCAATCTGCTAATTAATAGATGGAGCATCCCTGCTATTTAATGCAAATGCTGCTACATGCCAGTGCCTGTGTGCACGCCGGAGTGTCAGCTGGGAGTAGATGGATGTCCCCAACAGGGCCTCAGATGGATGGGGACAGGGATCATAGAATCATAAAATCACAGAATGGTTTGGGTGGGAAGGGATCCTAAAGCCCCCCCAGTGCCACCCCCTTCCCTGGGCAGGGACACCTCCCACCAGACCAGGTTGCTCCAAGCCCCCTCCAACCTGGCCTTGAACCCCTCCAGGGACGGGGCAGCCACAGCTTCTCGGGGCAACCTGGGCCAGGCTCCCACTACTCTCCCAGTAAAAAAATCTCTCCCTTATATCCCTCTTTCAGCTTAAAACTGTTCTCCCTCATCCTGTGGCTCCCCTCCCTGATCCAAAGTCCCTCCTTATCTTTTCTGGAGCCCCTTTAGGGACTGGAAGAGGCTCTAAGGTCTCCCTGGAGCTTTCTCTTCTCCAGGCTGAGCCCCCTCAACTCTCTGTCTGTCCACACAGCAGAGGGACTCCAGTCCTCTGATCACCTCCAAGTCTTTCTCTGGACCCATTCCAACAGGCCCATGTCCTTCCTGTGGCGAGGACTCCAGATCTGGGTGCAGTGCTCCAGGTGGGGTCTCACCTGAGAGAGGGGCAGAGTCACCCCCTCGCTCTGCTGACCACGCTTTCTGGGTTTTCTGGGCTTCCAGCTCACGTTGCCAGTTCATATTGAGCCTTTCATCCACAAACACTCCCAAATCCTTCTCCTCAGGGCTGCTTACAATGATGGGAGGGATGGGGATGGAGGGAGAGCAAAGTCCTTCTGACTTTGTGCTCTGGGAAGCTTGTACCCACCATGAGATGGGGTTTCCTGGGCTGGGTCCTGCCACGATACTGGAACTGCCACTTGCCTGTATGGGCACAGGACCTTGGCTGTGCACAGCCCTCCTGGCCCTCTCCATGCCCATGGCAGAGAGCAGCCCTGCCGTGGGGGCTGGCAGGAGACCCCACACTCCCCACAACCCCTGGGGTGGCAAAATACCCCTTACAGAGTTGACCACAGAGCTAGTCTAACAGGGAATTGTCTCTTTTTAACAATAATCTGGCAATAATGAGAAAATTATATTTTCCAAAGAGGAACAGGCGCTCCAGGACAAGAGAATATTTCAAACTGTTCAGTAAAATAAATGCATATGAGCTACAGCTTTACTCTGCGGCTCAAATTGCTCTGACTTCTTGGGGAATAAAAATGAGAAGGTTTCCATTGGAGGGCAGGAACTACATCTCCTTTAATAATTTCATGTCAAACCATGTAAAATGTAACTCTTGTTCCTGTGTTCTTTCAAAACCTGCCCCCGGTAGAGTAGCAAATGGCCAAAAAAAAGTGTTTAGAAGAACTCATTTTCATGCTCTGCAGGCTCTAACCTTGTCTCCAAAAGCCAAGGTTGATGCGTCCCATGCCAAATTAAATCCAAGATGTATGCAGTAATGAAAAGGGTAGCATTCCATGAAAATCCCCACTTTTCAGTTAAAGAGGCCATGGTTTATTAACTATGCAAAAATTACAATGTCAGAGTAACTTTGCAAGTTAGACTTTTTTCCTAAATGCTCAAGTGTCTCACTGGAAGGAAGAGGCTTCCATAAATTGTTACCTGGATGGTTGGCTTCAAAAAAAATAAAAGAGCTCTCGCAAAAATACACCATTTGTCTCTTAAAACATGAGGGACACGTCCCCTGATGGGAGGGACTGGGCAGAGCGGGATCCCCAGAGCAGAGAAGCTCACGATTTCATGCTGAGGCATCTGCAGAAATTTCCCTCACATTAACAGATTTTCAGATTCCTCTTCCTGGCACAGAATAAAGGCCTCGACTCCTGGGTCTGTGTGTGATATTTGACCTATTTCCATGAATTCCCCCGCAATTGGCAGGCTACAAATGAGAACAAGAGCTCGCTCCTGATCGGGTCCCACGAGAAAGCAGAGAAGAGCAGAACCCTGGGTGCGGGGAAGTGGGAATTCGCCATAGTCACCAAATGGTTGGGGCTGGCCACTGGGGCCACTGGGCTTGGAGCAGTCCCATGCCCTGATCTGTCCCTGCCCAGCCTGTGTCTCAGCAGGGGTAGGAGAAAGGAAAAGGCAGATGATGTTTTACTGCACATGTAAGATGAAACTAAGCATGAAGAAGCAACAAAAGAGGAGCAGATTCAAACTCACTGCAATCCACAGTAAGCTGCTGAGGACATTTAATCATGATTTCCCTTCCAAAGGGAAAATAATATTAGAAATCTGCAAGGCCTGAGATTTGCATCCGAGTCCAATGTGCTTCCCCTTTCTCATCTCCATTCCCCTTAAATCTTTTATCGGAATCGTTAGAAAATGTGGCGCTCCCACAGTCATAACAAATAAACTTCTGGCCATTAACAACTGCCTGCAGCACAGCAGGAAATCAGACAGATATATCAGCACCCCCATGCAAAACAAATCTCCTTCCAGTAATAGCAGGGCTTCTTCCACAGCCCCTACCCAGGAAGGCACGCGACCATCTCTCTCCAAAAGAAACGACCTTCTTCCTCTGCGAGCTCCACGCTCCCCCACGACCCCGGCTCCCACAGCTTAGCCCCATCAGCTCTTCCATTCCCCAGCTATTGCATTAAAAAGCCAATTAGAGCCCACTGACCAGCCCAAGCAAGTGCAGGTTAGAGGAAGAGTGTGCTCCACCTCCCCAGTCACCAACCCGACCTTAATCTCCCATGACCCTGCCCAAGTCATGACCACCCTTGGTGGTCATCATGGGTGCATCTAGTCATGATGGCTGCCCACAGCTCAATGCCTCTTTGGGGAGACAGAAAACACCACAATGGCCAAGGGCTGACTTGAGCAATGCTGGTGCTGTGGTCAACATGCAAATATGACTATATCTCAAACATCTCAGCCTCATAAATAGTGGACAGCCAAGAGCCCTTGGAGTTCTGCACAGCAGTACCTCCCCTTGAGTAAGAGCATTGCTCAAAGTTACTTCTCAAGATTCAGAGATTCCTCACCACAACAGACCCTCGGTAAGTGAGCAATAGCATGCTAAACTTTGAAACCTTAGCTAAGGGATACAAAGGTTTTCTTGTGCATAAATAATCCTTTAGATATAAACCATTGACCAAGCCTGGAACTAGGGCTGGATCCAGCTGCAGTTGGACTCCTGTCTGAGAAGGAGTTTAGACAGCAACAAGGGGTCTTTTCTGAACCTTGTGACTCAAGGGGAGGGTCTCCCTGACAGTTCTGTCTGTCCCTGCCCTCTGTGCAGTAATTAAGGCAGAGTGCCTGCCCATCAAAGCTTGTAAAACCACTGTCACATTTACTGTTGAGCTTTGTTAAATCCCTATTTTATATCAAGAAATGTATTGCTGCTTCTCTCTGTGAGTGAAGTGAGGAGCAGCCGCACGGTCCTTGGCCATGCCTCCTCCTGCATGGGGCTCCCCAGACCCCAGGCTGTGCTTGGAGCATGAGACACCTCCAAGAACAGTTTCAAGAAGGGTTTGTGAGCTGCCACAGTTCGGTATAAATCACGGCTGCTGCGTGCGAAGCCTGACGGGACGAAGCAGGGGCTTTGTGTCTTGTGCTGGTTTGATGTGCACTCCCCTGATGGAGTCTGGGGAAGTGCTGCTGTGATTTATTCATATCCTAGCAAGCAAGTCTTCATTAGCTACTAAAACTTGCATGTGGAAAAAACATGTACTGTCAAGTGCTGGGTGCTGTTTAATGAAGAAAAATGAGGCGGCCACCAAATACATGGCATTCAGAGCTGGATCTCTTATTGACTTTCTTCCCTGGGCAGTTGTTCCCTCCTCCTACGTTACTGAACAATGTTTGAAGAGTTCTGCAGCATCTCCCTGCTGTGAGACATGCCTGGTGTGCCCTCAGGATGATGCCCCATCAGCGCTGGGTATTTATGCTAGTCCCATGTATGCATGGCCACATCCCTCCTGCACAGTCCTCGGGGCTTTTCGGGCCGCTGGCTCAGCTCCTGAGGACAGTTGAAGCACAGGTTTTCATCAAGCTTATCCTCAAGAAGAAAGAAAAAATCCTGGCATTATCTTTTCCTTATTTTCCATGCAGTGGAGGAGCTGTTTCTCTGCTCCGGGCCAAGCAAATTACAGACGATACAGTATTGCATATAAAATACTGGGCTGCGTTCAAATTTCACTTTCAATTTTAATGTGCTTGAGGTTTAGCTGGCTGTTCATGGGGAAGGAGGTCATTCAGACCAGCGTGGCTAGATGTGCTCAGCGCAGAGCAGCAGCCTGAAGGGCAGCAGCTTCAGCTGGGGGTTCCTCCTGCTTCCCCCCAGGGTTTCCCATGGAGTAAAAAGTAGATTTTTAGGTTTAAAATGTTGTGGTTATAGGAGCCCAGGCCAGTTTGGGTTGTTTCTTCGTGGTGGAGATGGAGTGTACTCCCCAGATGGTGGGACACCCTTGGGCATCATCACAGCCCCGCTGGAAGCCTTGTCCCCCCGGCAGCAGCGTGCAGAGCATCCCCGCTGGGCTGAGCAGCATCCCTGCCCGCACACAGCCAGCCCCCACACACCCCCCTCTGATTAAGCTTTCTATTTTTTTTCAAATTGAAATATTGCTCATGCCTGCTCAAACACCTCTTCAAGAGTACTGATATTTATCTAACATATTGAAAAATTATTTTAATTTTCAGGAAATCTCTCTTTTTCTTTTTTTTTTCTTCTTTTTTCCCCCTCTGCCTGGCAGCCTGGCACAGACACCATAACAGCCAGCAATTCACAGTCATTTCATGCGTTTCTGAACACGGTGGCAACCACCACTGTCAGAAAATTTAATCATCTTGCTTTCATAACCTTTGTTTTGCATATTTCCACAGTCACTCCGTGGAGCATGGCCGTGGCAAACATAACTGGCCTGAAGTCATATGCAAAAGATAGTCCGGTATTTCATCAAAATTTGATGCTGAAAAGACCTGCAGAAACAAAAGCTCGGAATATAAAAGGGAGATGTTCATTACACCCCTCTCTTGTGCTCTTCCCTGCTCTCAATGTAAAGTTTGCTGCTGGTAAAAAGGTCGGAGTCTGCTTTTCCTGTTGCAGAGGACAAGGGCAAGCGAGTCTCAAAAGCTGCACTTCAGGAGAAACCCTTGCTTGTATCAGATGTGACACTGCCCCGGGGCTCATCCAGCTTAGCCTCACTTACCTGGATTCAGCAGAAAATAATAAAGGAAATATTACATGCCTATAGCTCCGTCTGTGCACTTACACTGCTCAGCACCACGGATTAATGCCACCTTCTGGACCGGCCTTGGGGACATGCGGGTACCAGCCTTCAGTCCCAGGCCCCCTCTCCTTCCTGGCAATTCATTTGCATTTGACATTCCAGAGCTCTCCAGCTTCCTAACATTTATTTCTGACTTGTTTCATGTAAATCAAATTGCATGAGATTTCTGCCTTCAGATTATAAATGATCACATTAAACCAGAAGACGCTCTTGGCCACAGAGAGTCTAAAAAATGAGACGTTTTTACAGTTGTTGTTCTTATTCTTTTAGTTTAGTTTTGTTTTCTTTTGTTTTCTTTTCTTTTGTTTCTTTGTTTGTTTGATTATTTGATGTTGTTGTTGTTGTTTGGTGAACAGACCACTCTGCACACTCCCAAATCAAGTCATTTTCACATTTGTCTGAATACAGAATGCAGGTTGGGCACATGCTGTAACCTGGGGAGAACCCCCCTCCCCTCAGTGCTGCCTCCAGCTCTGGGACCACCAGCAGCAGCAGGACACAGAGCTGGTGGAGCGGGGCCAGAGGAGGCCCTTCCCCTAATTACTGATTAATTAATGAATCTCAGTCCTGGCAAGGGGAGGGGGGTGAGACCCAGCTGGGGCAGAGCATCCCCTCGGGCTCGGCCAGGCAGAGCCCCCTTCCCTTGCACCCACAGGCACCCACAAACAGCCTGTGCCTGTCGGGGGTGCGGGGGGCACAGGGCGAGACAGGGATGAGCTGCTGTGCTCCCATTTTAACCATTTAATTCTGCTTTCAGCAGGTCAGAAGAGTCCGTAATGGAGCCTTTTTGTCAAGGACCAACAGGTTTTCCCTGTTAATCAGACCCTTTAATCATTTTCCATGGCTGGTTCCCCCAGTGGGCTAATGGTCAGTGTGGTGCCCGTCGCCCATTGCCCAGCTCAGCCCATGGGACTCTCCAGATGCTGCTTCCAGTTTCCCTGTGACAGAAACCCCACATTTCCCACCACTCCAGGGAAAACACCCCTCCACACCCCGTAATCAGCCTCAAAACTCGTGCTGGTCGGGGCAGTGGGGTGGGGAGCCCGCAGAGGGGGGCAGGCTGGCGCTGCAAGCTATCAAACAGGACAGGCAGAGGGGTTTGAGAGCGGAAGGGGAGAGGAAACGGGGAGAATTTGCCTCATTATTTTCTCTGTTTCGCTGCCCTGCTGCCCTGGGGTGACGGTGTGGCTGCCAGAGCCCTGTGTGACAGGAGGGCACAGAGCCCCACAGAGGTCTGGGGGCTGTAAGGATGCTCAGTGTCACCGTCAGCCATAAATGCCAGCAAAAAAGTACCCGGTCTTGGCTGTCAGGGTCAGTCAGCCCCTGCGCAGGGACCAGCAGGGACTTTTCAGCCCCCCCCAGGCAGTGAAACACTAACCTCAGCCGAAACTTATTATTTCTAGCTGAAACTCTATTTCTTTCACGAGGGTGACATGTAGGCACCTGCTTGGAGAGGGACAAAATGTCCACTGAGGTCCCACGGCGGAGAGGAGTCCCCACCAGCAGCGTGGGACACGCTTGGGTCAAACCCAAATCTCCCAGTTCAGCCTCCTCTTTCCCCAAATATCCTGCCTGTTTTAAAGCATTTACTCAAAATTAACTTTCCTGTGCAAGTTTATTAAAAAAAGTGTGGTTTATGGATTTAATTAAAGTCCTGTGTATGAGACCTTGCTAATCCTGTTTGTGCTGCAACTGTATTAAAGTGCTGAAAATCAATATATTTGAGTTTAAATATTTTATTATGGCAAGCTGTTAAATATTAATGATGTAATGAGTAATCAGTGTCATCGCTTCTGTCTGTCTTCCTCCTTCTGGAGGAAATTTGCAGGAAATTAGAAAGGAAAAAGTAAACATATCTGTTCATTTTGACGGCCAGGCAGCTGTTTGTTTCTCAGTTCAGGAAACAGATGTTGGTGGTGGTTTATGCAGGGCACAAGAGCATCTTCCCATGGGTGTTCTCCACCTCGTTACACAAGGGAGGAAGGCACAGGGTGACAGAGTGGTGCTGGAGGGCCTGGAACACACTCAAACTTCCATGGTGCAAGTCATAGAATCATAGAATCATTCAGGTTGGAAGAGGCCCTTGGGATCATGGAGTCCAACCATCAGCCCTACTCTACAAGTTCTCCCCTACACCAGATCCCTCAACACCACATCCAATCTACCCTGAAACACAGGCAGGGATGGGGACCCCACCCCCTCCCTGGGCAGCCCATTCCACTGACTGACCACTCTCTCTGGGAAAAACTGTTTCCTCATGTCCAGCCTAACCCTCCCCTGCTGCAGCTTGCAGCCATTCCCTCTCCTTCTATAGTTCATTGCCCGTGAGAAGAGACCAGCACCAACCTCTCTGCAATGCCCTTTCAAGCAGTTGTAGAGAGGGAGGAGGTCTCCCCTCAGCCTCCTCTTCCTCAAACTAAACAATCCCAACTCCCTCAATCCATCCTCATAAGCCTTGTTCTCCAGGCCTCTCACCAGCTCCGTGTCCCTCCTCTGCACTCGCTCCAGCCCCTCCAGATCTCTCTTGTGCTGAGGTGCCCAGAACTGGACACCAGACTCAAGGGGTGGCCTCCCCAGTGCTGAGCACAGGGCAAGACATGGCTTTGCATCATGCCAGCTGCTGGGACCTCCCCAGTGCCCTGTCCTCCTCCACCAGCCCCGTGGCACCAGGGACATCCCCAGCTCTCATCCCACCGATCGCTCTGGTCACAAAAAGTCTCATTTTCTGCCTTTCTCGGGATTTTTTCTCTGGGTTGCTCCCACAGGTGGAAGCCCAGGACGGGCAGAGCCAAAGGTGTCACACGGGTGGCTGCAGCAGACAATAACAATTTGACATGCAACTATAACAATGAAGCTTCTTGGGGCAGATGCAGGAGCGTTTCGGGCACACTCCATTTGGAGGCAGCAGCAATCTGTGGAAACACAAAGGTCTCAAGCAGCTGCCAAAGGACTTTGGAAGTTTTTCACCCAAACCTTTTCCCCGGAACTCGCAATTCTTAACGATGCTTCTGCTCGGGGAATGTCAAATTATACGGCATAAAATGAATCGCAAACACGGGGTTTGTAATCACATTTTAGAGAGATCTGAGTTTATTAATATACATGATCTTGTAAACCCGGCTCCTGCGAAAAGGCAATGAAGAAGCCAATTTGTTTGCCATCAAATCCTAATTCTAGAGCGAGTCAATCTTGTTCCCAGCCCTGCCAGCTCACACGCAGCACGAGGCGGGGGGGGTTCTGCCCAGGACAGCCCCCCAGCCGAGCTTTGCTCCCAGCAGAGGGACGTGGGTGCAGATATTCCTGGGGAAGGATGCTGGGTGTTGGCAGAAGGAACGCCCCAGCTCACAATTTTGGAGCTTTGGGAGTGCTTTTTTGGAGCCCTTTCCATGGCTGACCATCATTAACCCTGTTTTTAAGTGGGGTAGGAGGTATCTGACCATCTGTAGACATTGGCCATGCAGATATCCACACTGGAGACAGCCTCCCCATGCTCCCTGCTCCTCTTTGCCCCCCCCCCAGGGATCCTGCACCCCCCCAGGGTCCATCACTGCTCGGTCATGGCATGGGACGTGGCCGGACAGCAGGAGCACCTCTGGGTGTCCACCTGGAAGCAGGACACAGGGAGGACACAGGGACCATGAAACTCCTGTGCGTGGCACGATGCTGCTGGGAGCAGCCTTAGCCTTTTTATCCAAACATACAGGCTCTCCCACATTTTGGAGGCCAGATCCTGAAGCATGTAACTACATTAGATCCCCAGTTCCCACTGTAGCACAAAGACACACACTTCCAGTGCTGTGCCCAGATCCTGGGGACCCATGGGTGCCTTTTTCCTCACTCACCAGTCCTCATGGTTGACATGCCTTTGTCCCTTTCCCCTCTGTGATGCTGTTTACACCTTCCTGGGGAAATTCATGTGCCAAGTCTCTGACACAGGTTCCTTCAGCAGCACCATGCATCTGATTTTTAATCTGACTGATGGGGTTGAAACATCACTCAAACAGTGACTCCTGTGCCTCATGGCTTTATCCCATCAATCAATCCTCCATCAGCAGGTAATTGGAAATATTTATCTCATCCAATACTGTATGCTTTTTCACCAAACAAAATCTAAGTTGGTGTTTCCAGGGGGTAAAAAGGCACTGGGGATGGGCCAGGGGATCAGCCCAGCACAGGGAGGGGGTCCAGAGCCCAGGATCAGGTCAAAGAAGGTCTTCTCCTGGGCTTCAGATCCCTGTCTCTCCTCCAGACACACTTCATGCAGCCACCCATGGCCCCAAGGTGGGATCAAACCTCAGTTACCTTTCAGGAGGACGGTGCACCCACAGCCAGCTCCAGCCCTTTCCAGAGGCCATGGGGACCCCCATCCCCATCCTCATCTCCTTCAGAAGGAACATGGCCGTGGCTCCCTAGAGCAGATCCAAGGTCTGTGCCACTGCCATGCATCCCACAGGGAGACAGGGAAGCCCCAGAAACACCCTTTCCTGCTGGGCTGGGAATGGTGAATCCTGACGGTGGGCCCTCACCAGGAACGTCCAATCATCACCAAAACCCTGGCTCCTGCAGGAAATATCACCAGCTCCCATGGGTGGCACCAGAGGGGGGGGCTGCTCTGGCCCCATGGCTCTTTGCCCCATGGCTCTTTGCCCCAGGGAAATGCGGGTGCCATACCCTGGGCACAGGCAAGTCAGGTCCCACCAGTGAGATAGGGATGGGGACAATGGTCCCATGGCTGCCCAGGGCAGGGGGAGACAGCACAACCCTCAAACCACAGAATTCTGCTGTCGCTTCTCTCGAGGGCTCTTCCAGAAATATTATTTCTGTTTGTGTTTTCCAGGTTTTTTCCTAAGAAAACAAAAGACTGGTGGAAAAGACCTCTTCAGGTTTCAGATGTTCTGTAAAGAAAAAATAAAGCCACCCAACAACCCCCCTCCCCAAATGATTACTGCTTTAAAGGTCATTAAGACGCTCAAATGGAGAAAAATCAAGTATCTGTAATTATTACCACTGGAAGCGGTTATTTTTCCTACTCTTGTTAGAGCCTTCTTTGAAGCTAATAGCATCCTTCCTGCCAAATGAGCTCCCCTTCCATTACCTTAATTTTTTTGCTATAAGGAAAATCACGCCTTTGCAATCGAGAGAGAAAGCGGCATCCTCGTTCCCGACCCACACGCACCCCCCGGCAGCTGAGCCCCCCGAAGGGGGCTGAAGGAGGGGCGCAGCTGATGGGTCCCCTGCCCCGTCGCCCATCACCGCCCCGGGGGAGGCTCCACGGGTGTGCCCGGGCTCCCAGTTGGGCTCTTCGCTTTCCCTCGGGGGGAGTATTGGACGTTTGCCCCAAGCAGATCCCAGCAGAAATGCCCAAATGGCCCCAAATCCAGCAGAAGTGTTTCGGGGGGGGGCGGGGGGATTTACCAATAAACCCATGGCTAGCGGAGCTCGCTGTACATGCTGCCGCAAACCCTAATCCCCAGCCCCGCTGGCTGGAGCTCCCCGCACGTCCCCTGACACCGCACCGCAAACCCGCTCTGACTCGGAGAAGGCGGGGACAGACACGGGCTCCTGAAAATGCCTTTGCCCCTCTCGGCGCTGCCCGCTGCGGGAAACACTCTTGTGCTCAGCGGGTAAATTGGAAATCTGCTCTGCTTGGGTTTGGGGGAGATCAGGAGCTGCCGTCTAAACCTCCCCCCCCCACCCCGAGTGACCCCTCCAGGGACCGCCCCCCCGGCGCCGTCTATGCAGGACCCCTGCCACCAAGCAGCCTCCCGCGGCCCCGCCGGCTCTCGCAGCGACACTGGGAACATGTTTCCGGGAGAGAGCGAGCAAAGGCACCTTTTTCCTTCGGAGAAAGGTGATGAGAAGTGCGTTTCGGGAGGGTTTCGCTGGCGGCAGGACACCACCGCTGTGCCGCCAGCCGGGGCTGCCGTGGAGCTCTGCTTCCATCTGCCGGGCACCGACCGGGGCGCTCGGCGTCGGGGGGGACTGGAAGGCTAAGGCAAGACACTGGGAAGCTTTACTGGTCCCTGGGCTTGCTTCCCGAAGGCAAACCCGAGCCTCACGTCTCTGAGGGTCACACGCGGGGCCCAGCACCATCAGGGGCAGGTTCCTGCACCCCTTTGACCTGGTTTTAATAAGGCACAAGCACCAGGAATAGGAGGAAGGGTTTTATTGATGCCCCACGAAGCAAACACCAATGGCAATGCACAACATGCAATAAATACTTCTCTGGCTCTGCCTCTTGCAGGAGGCACTCTCCAGCTCCAGGACCCTCCAGCTCCAGGGACCCTCCAGCTCTGGGACCCTCCAGATGTGGGGCCTCCAGCTCCAGGACCCTTCCAGCTCCAGGGACTCTGCAGCTCCAGGAACAGGACCCTCCAGCTCCAGGACCACCACACCCCGTGGTCCTGGCACCAGCATTCAGCCCCTGGCACAGACTGAGGGACAATCTCTGAGGAGATGAAGGCCATCATGTCTGTGTTTCCATAGTTTATCTAGAAAAGATGGGGAGCACTGGAAGGTGGCACTGGCTGCAGGGCTGCTCAAGATGATACTTGAATGAGGCTGAGGGTCCCAGCAAGCCCACCCAGCATGTCTCCCCACACACCCCGGCTCCCTTTCTCCTTGGCAGAGCCAGGCGAGTGCTTTGCTCCCACCAGGAAGGACCAGACACACTGCTGGCAGGCGGGTTTCTGACAGAGAGGTGGGACTCCATCCCTCCCATCCCTGCCCTGTGCGGTGCCACGTTGGTACCTGTGCTTTCTGCATAATGTGATTTCCTGCATCAGCATTTCTGTCACTGTCACAGCTCCACAAGACCGACACCCCTCCACGAGACAGACACCCCTCCATGAGACAGACACCCCTCTACGAGACGGACACCCCTCCATGAGACAGACACCCCTCCATGAGACAGACAGACATTTTTCTTCGCGTCTTCAGGTGACCGACACCTGGCAAGAGCGAGTGCAGAGGAACAGCCCTCCTGCAGCAGCTTCTGGGTGGCACAGGCAGCCTTTATGAGGAACTTCCTTGCCAATTGCTGATCCTTTCCTTCCTGCTGCTCTTCCTCTGTGCCACAGGACAGACTTCATCCATCTGATTATGTGGAATCACACAACCCCATACCGGGGAGCGGGCAGTGGGACAGTGCCACGCTCACATCCCTACCTCTCCATCCATCCCCCAAATGAATCAGGGGATGTGGAACATGGGGTGATGCCAAGGGTGGCTGGAAAACACCCCAGGTCAGTGCTTGCGGGGAGTTTTCCCTGCACAGAGCTGGAGTACGGCACCACAACACTCTGGGTCCTGGGAATCACCCACTGGAGAGTCCCCGGGCTGTCCCCGTGTCCCCAGCACAGCAGTGGCGGTGCCCGCTGCCTGCTGCCTGCCTGCACATGGCCATTCCCATGGCAACGTGCTGCCACGCCGGATAAACTCAAATGGAAATGACTAAAAGCAAATTCCGGCTCTGCTGCGGTGGCAGAGCCGATGATAGCGCCCATCCGCCTGCGCTGTTCCCCTGGAATGAGAGAGAGAGCCCGAGGGGGAGAGAAGAAGTGAGGAAGCGAGGCTGCACTGTCCCCACCTTGGACTGAACGTCACCCTTCCCTCCTGCCCACCTCCCGTCCCCCAACAGGTCCCTGCTGAAGCCCAGAGCGGGACTCCAGCCCCAGGCAGAGGGGCTCAGCCTGCCCTTGGCATCCCCCCAGCGCATCCCCCCCGACCCAGTCACCCTTCCCGGGGCTTGATCCCCCAGGACCCCCATATCCGTGGGTGAGGAGCTGACCCCCCCCACTGGCTTCCCGGAGCTGCTCCACGGTGTCAGAGGCACCAGAGACGGGAAGAGCCACAGCCCCCCCCCTAATTCCCTCCGTGTCCTCCTCCGGTGACACTTGTAATTCACTGCCTCGTGGTTGGCAGAAATCCTGCGGTTTGCATTATTATTCAGTACAATCTCATCAGCTTTTATCCTTTAGCAATGACCTTATGATAGCAAGTTAAGCCTACAGAAATAGCATTTGTAATTAATCTATTTCCATAAGATTAGCATGTCAAATGTCACAGGGATACATGTAAGATCCCTTTGGAGCTTAAAATCCTTTTTTGCCCAAATTCCTTCAAACCCTTGACAGTCTCATCGGTAAGCAAACAGCGTGCCCAGGGGCTGGGGGTCCCCATGGCGCCCTCCCCAACGCAGACACCACCGGTTCTGGGCTGGGCTGCTAAAACCCGCTTTCTGCCCCATCCACCCAGCGTGGCCGAAGCCAAAGGGTCTGCTGAGCTCACCCCGGGCAGGGGACAGTCCCCCCTCAATGCTGCTGCCATCCCAGGGGCTGAGGTGTGTCCCCTCACCCCGGCACCGCTGCTGCGGGAAGAGCCGGTGCCACCCCCCCGCCTCCTCCACCTCAACCCCGAGGCACCGTTTGAAAAAACAGCGGAAAAGTAATGCCAGAAGATACGGGGGGATTTATTTTATCTGTCTCGCACAGGAAAACACTGTGTGCACAGTCCTGCTCACCTGGGAGGAAAATCCCCGTTCCGTTGCCGCTCACGACGTTTTTCGAGCGTAATGCCCTGTATGCTCCCGGGGGGTGGTAGAAAACACCCCAAATCCCCTCAGGTCTCTGCTGCAGCTGCTCAGGCAGCCTAAAAACCAGCATGTACCGCTCAGCTTAGCTGGGCTGGGGGCTCACACGGGTTGGGGTTCGCAGCAGCCAGCAGAGGAGGGTGACACCGCACTGCCAGAGCCGGCTGGCACCCACTGTGCCCCCGGCACCCTGTCCATGGGGGGGTTACACCCCACAGCATCCCCAGTTCCCATGGGGTGTCTGCACCCCACAATGTTCCCAGCACCTTCCCACGGGGATCTTGCACTCCACCAGTGTCCCTGGCACTTTGCCAGGGGGTTTGCACCCCACTGTGCCCTGCCAATGGCAGGGAGGTGGCTGTGAGGGCTCCTGAGCTGCGGGGATGGGAGGTGGAGCATGCAGGAGCAGGCATTAGCAGGCAGGAGAGAGCAGGAGCGGGCAGGAGAGGGCAGGATCAGCTAGGAGCGGGCAGGAGCAGGGATTAGCCAGCAGGAGAGGGCAAAAGAGGGCAGGAGCAGGCAGGAGAGGGCAGGAGCAGGCTGGAGTGGGCAGGAGCGGGCAGGAGCAAGCAGGAGTGGGCATAAGAGGGCAGGAGCGGGCAGGAGAGGGCAGGGGCAGGCAGGGGCAGGCAGGAGTGGGCAGTGTTATTGTCCTGGTTTGAGTGTCACAAGTAATTTCTCCTTCAGTAATTTTACTTTTTGGGAAGGTCTCTGCTAACACCTGTGCAAACTGCATTTTGGGAGGAGTCCAATGTCTGAATCTGTGAGAGTATCTACTTCACAGCCAGCTCTGGGGTGCGGGTGGAGGGGTGCCAGAGGAAGTCTCATTCCCCTCCACCCCAGTCCCACCAGGTCCCTCCTGGGCTCTCCAGACTGGAATTCCGTACAGAGCGGTGCCACCCCATCCTGGCATTGGGCTGCTCAGAGCCCGGCGCTGGCTCCACGTCTCCCAGGTTGTCCCCATGTCACGGCTCATCTTACAGCATCTCCAGGGAGTATTAAAATGATTTTTTTTTTTTCCTCATTTTCTCACTCTATTTCTCTTTTTCCTGTTGGAAATACAGGGTGACACTGCGTGATAAGGTCTGTCGCTTTAAATTAAGCCAGCGAGACTGGGCTTTACCCTGCAATAATCTGAATGCAGATAAAATGTGATATCCCTGGGAAGAAGGAAGCCATCAGAATGAGGAAAGGCACCCAAAGCCAGACACCCAGACACCTCCCGGGACTGAGCGGGGGCTCTCCCGCCCCATCACCCCCCGACAGCTGCTTAGTGACAGCAGCTCTCAGCGCTGAGCCACCAAGGCTGGCTTTGGCCATCACAGTGCCACGCCACGGACTTGCCCTTCCCATCCCAGCCGGGGTCCAGAGCAAAGCGGTCCAGGCACGAGGGCGGGCAAAGGGGTGCTGTACCTCCAAAAGTCCCTTTCCCAAAGTGCCTTCAGCCCCTCCGGTCCCTGCTGTGCTTGGCCTGTCCTGTGGCCTCAAGGACGGGGACAGTTGTGGGAAGGTTTGGAGGGCAAGAGGATGCTTTCTCCTGCCCTGCCCAAGAGATGAGGCACCGCAGGGAGCAAGCCACCGGAGGGACAAAGCCACCACAGGGAGCAGCCATCCCCCCTGCCACCCCTCCTCTCCTTCCCTTTCCCTCCCTGCCCGCCAGGAGGGCTCAGCCGCGGTCCCCTGGCTGCGGTCAGCCTCCAGAGCCTCCCCGCCCCCGGGATTTCACCCCCCTCTTCTTGTCATGCATTTTTTCACAGCTTTCTCGAGGGGCTCGGGGAGGACTTTGAAGGAAAGGAAAAAAAAACGGGAAGAAAAATAACAAAGAAAAAGGCTGTGCTTGTTTGTTTGTTTGTTTCCTAGTTGGGAGCAGCCTGAACTGCATTACCTCGATGTAACCAACTGCAAACCTTCTGGGAAACCCATGCTACAGTCACAAAATACCACTATCTCTACTTCTCCAAATTAATCCACACAAGCAAGTGCTCTGTGCGAGCGCCAGCATGGCTCCCAGTATTACCCAGTACTTCCAGCTCCACATGGGAGCGATGCAGAAGCTCGAGTGCTCTGTTTGGGGGACACTTGGGTTTGGTGTTCGGGCACAGAAAGGCTCCAGGCAGAGGAAAGAGACACACACCCCCCCAGAACTCCTCTGGGGGACAGGAGTGTTCCTGCTGTCATCTGTAAAGGCAGCCTGGTGGGGAGGAGGATGAGGAGATGAGGGAGGAAGGCAGACAACTGCTGTGAGAGTCCATGGAGAAGTTTTATCACCATGGGGCTGTGGGGCAGGGAGTCCCTGTACCCACTGGGGGGGCTGTGGGCAGGGAGACGTGACTCCAGCTGGGAAGAGCCCAGTTCATTAAAGCAAATTCTGCAGGTGATGAAGAGAAGGGGGAGAAAAACCTCTTTGTGGTGCATTAATAACTTTAATTCCAGCTAAAACCCGTTAGTGCAACAGCCTGGCTGCAAAGCTTGACATTTCCCAGCCAGGAGATAGCATCTCCCAGTACAGAGACCCAACAGGTTGCCCCTGCAGCCCCAGGCCTTCTCCTGGGGGTAGCACTGGGATGCTCAGCCCCACCACTTCTCCCGGGGGTGGCACTGGGATGCTCGACCTCAGCTCCTCTCCCAGAGGTGTCACTGGGATGCTCAACCCCAACATTTCTCCCAGAGGTGGCACTAGGACTGTTGACCTCAGCACTTCTGGAGGTGCCACTGGGATGCTTGACCCCAGCAGCTCTCCTTGCCAGGGCTTGGTTGCCCCTGCAGCCTCCCAGGGCGAGGGGTCCCAGCAGTGCCTGGCTCCCCCATGCACATTCCCACCAGCCCCATCACTTCCCTGGTACACGGGAGCACCTCAGGGGGTGCTGCTGGGGATGGGATGTGGATCCCATCCCACACCCCCCTCCCCAAATCGCTGCCAGTGGCCCTGCCATGGAGGATGGGCTACTGAGGACCTGCTTGCCCAGCTTTCCCAGGTATGAGTGGCCTCGCCACAGCAGAGATGCCTGGGGACAAGGAAGGAGATGGACAGTCCCAGTGTCACCAGCATCCTGGCACTGAGGCCAGGGATGCCAGGGGAAGCACTGGCCAAGGGTGGCTGGCTGGGGCAGCTGCTAATCGGGGACAAAATGCATGCAGGGCTCAGGTCTGGACCCCGGGGAAGCCCCCCTGCAAGCCCTGGCAGACCTGACACAGCAGTGACGGGCTACCAACATCTATCCCCATGGCCCCAGGAAAGAACGGGGCAGCAGGGGTGGCGTTGCTCGGTTTTATCAAACACACCGTCGGGGGGGTCTCAGCTGGGTGTGGGGGGTGCAGGGGACTGGGGGAGGTCCATACACACACACCCCCACCCGAGCGGTGGCTGTCCCTGCGTGAATCAACACTGACATCCAGTGCCAGGCCAGCCCCACTGCAGGGCTCTGCTCCCCATGACAGCGCTCCCAGTTACAGGGAAACAAACCAAGTGGCTTTTCATCCTCCTGAAGACAGGAATTTACCCCATGGATGGCTACAGGCTTGGGGCAGCGTGACTGGAGCTGCCTGGCAGAAAAGGACCTGGGGGTGCTGGGTGACGAGGGCTGACCATGAGCCAGCAGTGTGCCCAGGTGGCCAAGAAGGCCAAGGGCATCCTGGCTTGCATAAAGAATAGTGTGACCAGCAGAAGCAGGGAGGTGATTGTCCCCCTGTGCTCAGCACTGGTGAGGCCACCCCTTGAGTCTGGTGTCCAGTTCTGGGCACCTCAGCACAAGAGAGATCTGGAGGTGCTGGAGCGAGTGCAGAGGAGGGACACGGAGCTGGTGAGAGGCCTGGAGAACAAGGCTTATGAGAATGGATTGAGGGAGTTGGGATTGTTTAGTGTGAGGAAGAGGAGGCTGAGGGGAGACCTCATCCCTCTCTACAACTGCTTGAAAGGGCATTGCAGAGAGGTTGGTGCTGGTCTCTTCTCACGGGCAATGAGCGATAGAAGGAGAGGGAATGGCTGCAAGCTGCAGCAGGGTAGGGTTAGGCTGGCCATGAGGAAACAGTTTTTCACATCAGGAGTGGTCAGAGCCTGGAATGGGCTGCCCAGGGAGGGGGTGGAGTCCCCATCCCTGACTGTGTTTCAGAGTGGATGAGATGTGGTGTTGGGGGATCTGGTGTAGGGGAGAACTTTGTAGAGTGGGGCTGATGGTTGGACTCCATGATCCAAAGGATCTCTTCCAACCTGAATGATTATTCTATTCCATTCCATCAGCCCTTGAATTCCCCTTCCTGGGGGAACACTGGTGTTTTCTCTGGTTTCTAAACACAACAAATTAAAACAGACAAGGAAGGGATGTGCATCACTGGAGGAGCTGCACCCAGCAGCCTCTCACACCCTGCCTCGGGTCTGAGCTGGCCCTGGCAGCACGTAAACCCGCCCCCAACTCCATGCTGTCCCCCATCCCGGGTTCAGGTACCAGCCCTGGGCAGGGACAAGGGGGCTCTCCTGTCCCTAAAGCAGAGGTGACCCCTGAGCTACATAACCCTCTGCCCCGTTTCCTTCTCCTGGGGATGGAGAGGGTCTCCTGTTGCTCCCTTCCCTGATCAAGAGTCCTTCCCCAGTTTTAGGGACTGGAAGGGGCTCCCAGGTCTCCCCAGAGCCTTCTCTTCTCCAGGCTGAACCCCCCACCTCTCCCAGCCTTAGGTGAGATGTCTCTGCTGGACCCTGCTCTGCTCACACCCTTGGCAGCCCCTGTGCACCAGCCTGTTCCACCGAGTCCCACTGGGACACCCGCTCAGGGGCAGGTTCGTCCCCGTTGCTGGAGTGTTCCTTGGCAACGTCCTGGCGATGGCACTCGGAGCACGGTGCCACCCTTGGGAACCGGGGAAAGGGACTTGATAAGACTTGAGGTTCCATCTTCACGGCCCCCTTGCTGCCTGCAGAGCCATCCAGGTGACAGGTACAGGCTACTGCACTGCATTTTGCATACAGCAACCATGTCTATTAGTAATGCAGAATGTGGTCTCTGTCCACTCCGTGTTGTTCAACAAGCACAGATGGGTTCTCCACAGCAAGCCCAGGCCCACACCAGGGTGAAATACCTGCTGCTTCCCAACGCCTGCGACGGGCTGAGCAACTGCTCTGCAGCCTGGAGGTGCTGGGGCTACAATACCCACCCAGGATTTCTGCTCACAGCTATTGGCATTTGAATTTCGTCTCCAATTAAGTAAAGCACTCGAGCGTGCACTCCAGTCTAACTCTCAAATAACAGCACCGAGAGCAAGATCATTTTTCTACTTCAAAACACACAGGACTTGAATCTCTAACAGCACCAGGCAAGAACGCTGCCTGCGCGCAGGGAGAGGGGGAAAAGGAACGGGCTTGCTCCCCTCTAGAGAGCTGAAGGGCACCGGCTCTTCCCCTTCTGCTGAAATGCTGGTCTGCCTGCTCAGAAAAAAAATAAAGTCTTGAAAGAGGCATTTTCCTTTTCCCCTTCCCCAGCCCCGCTGTCCCTTGGGCCACCAGCTGTAAGGTATCCCCCACCGGGGCTACAGGGACCGATGGGGGACCACAAGCTGGGGAGCTCCCGCCACCACCAAGGCAAAGCCCCAGCCCCCAGGGGCTCCAACCAGCTCAGCCCTCCTGCTCCTCCTCCCTCAGCTCCAGCTGGAACCATGGCTCTCTGGGTGCCCACTCAGTGAGACCTGGCTGCCTCAGGAGACTCAACCTCCAGCTGGGTTATACTCCCCCCAGCAGGAGTGTAAAAACAAGGTGCTTTGGTGTTTTGGTTTTTCCCCCAGGTTTATTTACTAAATCGTTTCACATGGGATGAAATAGTTACAGCGACCCTTACAGAGCAGTATCACAAGAGCAAACACCCGGAGAACACCATGAAGACCGAGGCTACAGTTAGTTTTCCTGTTGAACTCAAACCCGCCACTTCTGTGACCGGTAACGGGGCCCGGAA